>CM070490.1:3212065-3221134 GCA_036324585.1 Champsocephalus esox
CCTCTTCCTAAACCACTAACACCACAGTACTGGAAACACGGGAGGAGCCGAGTGAAAAACAAGCGCCCCTCATCCCAACCCACCCACACCGCAGGATTTATTTTTTTTTACCCAAAAAATATATTGTATATTATCGGGGCTATTAATACTGGTATCGGTTTATCGGGATGACGTCATAATTCCTAATATCGGGCCGATAATTATCGGGCCGATAATTATCGTGCATCCCTATCTTTGATGCAACTTTAGTTACATTTCCATGACTTTTCCAGGTTTGTAATGACCGTAAGAACCCTGGTTGTAACGTGAGCATTTTATCCTTCTCTTGTATCCTTTCGCCTCTATCCACTTGTCTCTCATCCTTTCTTTATAGCTAATGCTGTTGATGTGATTTTAAAAAGTTGTCTATTATCATCTGGCCGGGGACAACAGCTGGAAATTAGCAATGTTGGCTAAAGCGGCCCCATTTACACTTTCTGTTACAGATCAACGGGGACTGTCCCGGACGCTATAGACAAATACACTAAACTCACGGTGAGGCGGAAGTGGTTCTTGTGCTTGTTGTGCACGGTGTCGGTGAAGTGCTGGTCGCTGGGCTGAGGGAGGCGGTTCTCCTCGTCCAGGATGTCCAGCACGCCCACCATCTTCGCCTCCACCAGATCTGTGCAGGGAAACAGGAGAAGCATCAAATGTCTTCGTCCAAGACCACAGTCAAGAAAGCAAAGATGCAAGAAATCGTCAAGTTCCATTACACGGCAGGAAAGGGACAAGTTCCAATTAAAGACCCGAGTAAAGACCAACAAGTACGAAATTGGAGACGAGTCCCACGTCAAGACAGACAGAAAAGTAATTTACCAAATTGAGACAAGTTGCCTAAAAAAGACGGACAGGTCAAAAGTCCCAGTTAAAAGCTCAGTTTTGTGACTTTCAGAACCGCAAGACCCAAACCATCTCCAGTTACGAGTCACGTCAAGACCTGAAACAAGATCTAAAAGTCAGAGGTCAGTACCAGAGTCAAGGTTCACAAGTACCATGTACGAGTTTAGAAGGTCAAGTCCCACGTAAAGTCACATCAAAACCAACAAGTCCCAATCTAAAAGTTAAGAACTGGAAAACCCCACACAAGACGATTAAGTCACGAGAAAAACCACAATTCAAGACCATCAAGCACAATGTCCGAGAACAAGACCAACGACTCCCTAATAAACAGATTTGGTCCGAAAGCAGCCCCAAGCTGAGTTACTGGTAGTTCAATAATGCATGATGCACAGATGGTGCTAAATAAATTAACATTTCCAAATGTGTTTCGTGCGGACGGGGATATTTTCCATTAGTTTCCAATCTTTGTTAACATTTCTACTTTGTCTTGCAGGCAGTCACGTCTCTCCCGTCTGTAGAGATTTAATTTTCTGCCACATAAAGTGCGATGTTAATGTCCTCTCTGCTGTTTGTGTGGACAGAGGAGCTGCTGCTCAAACACACATCCCAGTGATCCACAGCTCATCGGTTCAGTGAACACGGCTCGGAGCGACAGACTACGTTAAAGCATCTAATATCGATGCCGTTTCACAGAGCTGGACATCAGCAAAAAGCTTAATTAACCTCCTTCGATCCGTGTTTATGAAGACACGTTGAGGGCTCCGAGCCAGCCGCACATTAAGAGCCATCATGAGATGCACTCTGCTGTAGGAGCTCGCAAACACAACTTCTACTCATGGGTAGCTCCACAAGATTGGAAAAAGGTAATACAAACGGGGCTTCACAAAGCAGGAGCAGCCTTTAACCCCTCAGAGAGACTCAAGAACTTGGATGTTATAGAGATTAGGTGAAGTCAGACTTTGGCCATCAGATCGATATTAAAGTCCAAAGTCAACCTCCATACTTAAGGACCAAACTGTTGAAGTTCTGGTTCAATGGAAAGACTTTTAAGTCCCAAGAAACGCCAACTAGTAGAAAGTAAAAACAGGGAAGGACCAAGTCAAAAACTGAGAGTACGGACCAGCAAATCTAACAACAGGACAGGAAGTCAGCAAGACTAACAAGTCCTGATTGAAGACAAGTCAAAAGTCCCAGGTCAAGACTTCTGTTAGGGGCTCGTTGCCACAACTTCTGCTCATGGATCGAGAACAGGGACGGGCAAATGGCAGCCCTCAGATTAATTTATAAACAACGTAATTGTCATAATTGTATTTCTTTACTTGTAGTACTGATACCGTCCACTAGACTCCTAGTGACGTCGCGAGCTGCGTACATGATTTCGTTCGGCAGCCAAATACCGCAAAGTAATTGGGACTTGTTCAAGAAACGCCGGCTGTCGTTACGCCTGCTGTGACGTTGAGTTGCCTCTTGTAATTATGCCGAAGCTTCAAAGCTGTATTTATTATCTGAATCTGGCGAAACAAGTTTAATATTCTAAAAACCAAGACTTTGTTTATTTGAAATCAGATGGAAACAAACCGTCACGGACCCTGCCGTGTTATCTATGATTACTACGCCTTAAATTCATAATGTCAGCGGGGTGGCGCTGAGGAACAGCAGAGTGCGGGTTGACCGGTGTCTGTGTGGACATTCCCCTCATTGTGGAATAAGGGGAAAGCAGAGACTGGCTACAAGTGTCTTAGGTTCAAGTTAGACAGCTAACGTCTGGGTCAGTGTTCATGACTTCATGTTTATGTCATCCTCCGCCCACATGCCCACCCCGAACCTGCGGTCCTCAGACTCTGGCCTGCTTACCACCCCCCCGCACCAAACTGCGAACCTTCAGGGACAGAGCCTTCAGCGTGGCAGCCCCCGCCCTCTGGAACGCTCGCCCTGCGGAGATTCGCAACATCCCCACACTCGACGCCTTCAAAGGACCCTCAAGTCCCATCTGTTCATCAAGGCTTTCGGCCCCTAATCGATCTGTTGTTTTGTCTGTCTGACTTTTGTTATGTTTGTTTTTTGCCCTACTACTTGTAAAGCGACCTTGGGTCCCTTGAAAGGCGCTATAGAAATCAAAGCTATTATTATTATCTTAATGGTTAATCTCAATGCACACACATTTTCCGTGCTTTCCAATAGTTTAAAATAGTTTTATTCCACTGTTCAATAACCTGTTCAACACAAACATGCCACTTGTAAACATTAAATAAAATGTCTGTGAACTGATATTTGTTCAGTGGCTGATTGAGGATGCTCCCTGAAAGATTGTAAAATGTCAATGAAGACGTCAGACTTAGTATATTTGTTAATAATTACATACAACACATGGAATTTGTGTGTGTGTGTGTGTTTCAAGTGAATCTGTGGCCCCCTGGTGGCCAGTACTAGGGTTGCCAGAAACTGACCATGATCAAAATCGATTATTCGGCAGCCCTGGCGAATAATCGATTATTCGACCAATTATTATTTTTTACTAAGCCAGAAAATGAAAAAAAAATACATAAAAAACAAAATATATATAAATAAAATCGATTTTTAAAAATATTATTCGATTATGGAGACTGCAGCGAATATTCGAATAATAGCTGGCATCCCCTAGCCAGTACATACATGATGTGGCCCCCACCACCATCCAAGTTGCCCAGCCCTGCTCTAGAAGATAGAAAAGACACTCAAGAACTCTTTATCTGAGAGACAGACTTAGATATTGGCAGATCAAATATCAGGATCAGATCAAGATTAAAGTCCAAGTTCAAAGACTTTGAGACCAAACAGTTGAAGTTCGGGTTCAAGTCGAAGACCTTTAAGTCCTAAGAAACACCAGTACCGGAAGTACCACATTACGTCTGAAGTGAAAACAAGATCTACAGATCCGAGGTCTAAAAGAAGTCCGGAGTAAAGACCAAGAAGACAGAACGGGGGACTCAACCCCAACAAGTCCCAATTGACCAGTTAAGGCAGAACAGGGTAGCATCAGGAAGTCAGAGTATGACCAGTACGAAAGATCCCAGGTTAAGATCTAGAAGACAGGAAGGCTGCACGACTAAAGTCCCAGTTTATTTATAGGTATTTAGACTTCTTGCACTATTTTGTATTTTATTATATATGTTATTGTTTGAGGAGCTCAGGTCAGAAGAAGACGATAAAACCTTTGAATCTTTAAGACGGGTGGCAAGGGATGTCAAGTTAGGAACAACCCAGAACAAGACTGGGAAGTCACAAATCCAGTCCAGTCCTACGTCAGGCGGGAACAGTCTGTAAAAACCCTGGTTTGAAGTTGAGTGTTTGTCTAGTGGCTGTTGGTATTTACCGTACACATGATTAACAATCCCAGACACATCATCAGTCTGGTTCTCTGCTCTGAGTGCGTCTGCTTACCTATGCAGTCCTGGTTGTCGACGTAGTGGACCTCGTTGACTCCGAGACCCTCCCGGTGGTACAGCTCTTGCTCCTGGAATACAGACGACCGGGTTTACAACGAGAAGCCTTGACGACGTGCTCCGCTGACGAGCGGCCGGGCGAGTCTGCGCGTCAGCCTCTTCCAGCTCTCTGCCGTCACGCTTTCAGGCAAAGCGAGATTTAAGGTGCTTCGTGCTCCAGAGGTATCCGCTAAGGTGCAGATATATTCAATGATGGGTTTGGGCTCAAATGAGGCGTCTGACATTTGGAGACGGGAGGTAAAAAGACGATCAGAATGAACGTCCAAAATATCGTTACGGCTTTAATGATGCTTCATGTTCAAGAAATTCAAACGGGTCCAGTGATCAGGTGTAAACTATCTCAAACTTAACTCGTAGTTTAATAGATTTTAGGGGTGTAATTATATCGAGAGGCGAAGTATGGATTGAAGTCAATGGAGAGAGAAAGATTATCTTGAGCCACGAAATACACACATGATGTTTGTCAATTTAAAAGATCATTTTGCAAGTCTAGAAAATAAATATTTGTCGTGAAACTGTGAAGTAACACTTTCTTCGTGTGAACCGCTCAATGAACTACATCTCCCATCATGCACCACACACCCAGACGGCCATCACGTTGAACATTTCACTTCTTTCTCTCAGAACGAGGCGGAAAGAGGTGGAAATCACTCCGAGTCTGGGCGCGTTGAGAGCTGTGCACACACATGGGGAGTTAGTCGGTTCCCAAAACACACATTGAGACAAAAGTACTTATTTATGAAGGAGTTTTTTGACATGGAAATTATTTTGTAATTCGTGGCTCAATTCAAACGGGATCGAAAGATACGTTTTCTCTCTCCGTCGACTTCAATACAAACTTTTTGGGGTCCCACCGGAAGGGGAGGGACTTCGCCTCTCGATTCGAGGAGGCGGCTTTTATGCACGATGTTACCGAAACATTTATCTGTTTGGGCGAGTTCAGGATGAGGAGTTTAGGGTCAAATGAGGCGTCTAGCATTTGGGGGAAAAAGTCAAGACGATCAGAACGAACGTCCGAAATACCGTTACGGTTTTAATGATGCTTCATGCTTAAGAAGTTCAAACCGGTCTGGCTCCAGTGATCAGATACTTATGTAGAGTTAATGATTTCAAAATGTAATTTAACTAACTGACATTTCCTCGGTGTCGTCAACTTAGCAGCGTTTTCTTTTCTAATTATATTCGAAAAAGGCGGCTTTTATGCACGATGTTACGGACGGATACATCCGTTTGGGCGAGTAAGTAGATGAGGAGTTTAGGGTTAAATGCATTTGGGGAAAGTAGGTAAAAAGACGATCAGAACGAACGTCCGAAATGCCGTTACGGTTTAGAATGATGCTTCATGCTTTAAGAAGTTCAAACCGGTCTGGCTCCAGGGATCAGATGCTTATGCTTTGTTAATGTTTCCAAACTGTAATTTAACAAAACATTTCAGACCTCGGTGTCGTGAACCGAGCCGTGTTTTTATTACATTTTGTTCGTCTAATTATATTAGAAGTGGTGGCTTTTATGCACGATGTTACCGACGGATGCATCTGTTTAGGGCGCCGACATCTCCGAGTACGAAAACGAAACTAAAACAGTGGCATTTCACACCTCGTTGTCGTCAGCCGAGCTGCATATGTCTTCATGTTCGTGAGTCCAACGCTCTCCAGGCAGCAGTGAAATTATATTAGCAGTGGCGGCTTTTATGCACGAGGCTACGGACAGATACATCCGTTTGGGCGAGTACGAGATGACGAGTTTAGGGTCAAACGAGGCGTCTAGCATTTGGAGAATAAAAGGCACCAAGACGAACGTCCAACATATCGTTAAGACGAACGTCCAACATATCGTTAAGACGAACAGGTTCGGCCAACGGAGCAGCATTTATTTTTCTTCCCCAAGCTCTCCAGACCGCCGCAGTGAAATGATTATGGATGCTGCAGCTTTCTGAGCACTCGAGTGCCTTCTGGTTCGTCATGTGAATACCCGGAGTTACAGAGAAATGATATACATCGAGCATCATTATTTTCCAAAAGACGGCCTGTAATGGTTGTTCGGGGGCTGAAGACGTCTGGAGAGTTTCCTCTGAATATAAAGGACCAAAAGTTAACAGGAAGCAACAACAACTCTCTTCACTTCATTCTGCAGCTTGATTTTAATCTAAAAAGGGGTTCCTTTCAAACGGATAAACGGTAATCAGTGAAATGTGCACTTTCAAAAAAAATGTTTTGGGTGGGAAATGTTAAAAAGTGTGGAAGCTTTTACTCGGCACAATGTGGGGACACCAAGAGTTTCTAATAAGAAGAAGCACCCGATGGATGGAGGGGGGACACACGCTCTGACCCGCAGACCTCACCTCTTTCAGGATGCGCTCGTTGAAGAACTGCTGCAGCTTCTCGTTGCAGTAGTTGATGCAGAACTGCTCGAAGCTGTTGTGTTCGAAGTACTCTGCAGGAACATCAGAGCGTTAGAGAGGCCGCGAGGCACTCACAGAAGATCTTTCATTGTCCTTCTCTCATCTTATTGCAGTTCTGATATTTGTTTCTGCTTCTACTAGTCCGTCCATTCCTGCAACAGGACTCTGTGTGTGCATTAGTAACTGTACTAGTCACATAGCACACTTCATCCTGCACTGCTACACTTATAAATACTTCAAAGCTGCCTCTTTAATTCGATATGGTCACCGTTACGGCCGCCGCCCCCTCTCTGCCCAGTAACCTTACTCCAAGTGTCTGCAGCTGTGTGTTATACGTATACGAGCCGTGCCGTTGCCCTGACGCCATTGGACGCCAGCTTCCTGTCCCTCCCCCGGTAGGCGTGACCGAAGATGGATTGGAGCATGCCGGCCGACTCTCCAATCCCCGCACACACGGCGGCACACAAGACACAGGCCGTTTCTCAATATCGAGTAAGCATGCTGCAGAGCCACTATTTCAAGTATACTACGTCATCGAGTGGCCGAAGGACTGTTTAAATGCCCAGCGTTCGGCGCCACTCGATGACGTAGTATACTTGAAATAGTGGCTCTGCAGCCGGTGTACTCCACATTGAGAAACGCACCTCAGTTAGTCGAGAGAGGTCTGAATCTGTGGCAGACGCCTCTCGGTACTCTCTCCGTATATTCTGTGCTAGTTCTGTTAACGGCGGTTAAATAGGTTGCGTGAGTATTTGAGTTTGTACTCGTTGTAACTGTCTTCACTCTCTTTGGTTCCTACCTTTAAGTGCAACATTAATAGGGGCGGAACTAATCTGCGGTGTTTTGTGTTACACCTGTTTGTTTAATGGACGCACTTGATAGTCGCAACTGCAGAGCAACACAGAATGTAAAGAAAATCTAAGGAAACTAAGGGGAAAATACAGTTCCTCTAGATGACAAGCAGCCTACGAGGTACGTTTTTGTGCTGGTTGTTTGTCTAAATGTGTGCGGTTGAGCTGCGGGTTATATGTATGTATGCTATGCGCTAGCTTGTGCTACATGCTATTGTTAGCTTGTGCTACATGCTATTGTTAGCTTGTGCTACATGCCATTGTTAGCTTGTGCTACATGCTATCGTTAGCTTGTGCTACATGCTATTGTTAGCTTGTGCTACATGCTATTGTTAGCTTGTGCTACATGCTGTTGTTAGCTTGTGCTACATGCTATTGTTAGCTTGTGCTACATGCTGTTGTTAGCTTGTGCTACATGCTGTTGTTAGCTTGTGCTACATGCTGTTGTTAGCTTGTGCTACATGCTGTTGTTAGCTTGTGCTACATGCTGTTGTTAGCTTGTGCTACATGCTGTTGTTAGCTTGTGCTACATGCTGTGTGGGATATGTGCGCCGTTTATAGTTGTATTTAGCAGCATTAACAGAGCATATATTCCATATTTAATTATTGTTTACCTTTAATATATTTGTTGTCTTCCAACCCAGTTCTCACGGGTTGGAATAGGTCCCACGAGAATAAACCCCGTATTGAATCAAGACCTCAGCCTCGTGTCGAGCTACACTAGTCCCTCAACAACGCGAGCTGTGTTTAACTTGTCTCCAGGCTGTGTTTCATAACGGCCCGTTTGTGTTCTTCCCACTTTAGAAGTGAGGTTTTTTCTTTTGTTTATTTGTTCGTTAGCTATTTTGTTTGTCTAAAACTTGTCAAGTCTCCCTTCGTTCTTTTTGTTTTGATTGTGGTTGTTTGGTGACAATTTTACTGCGCCCTTTTCAGTAAAAAACTTCCAATTCCAGCTGGTTATGTTATTTCCCACGAGCCGGGACGTAACGGTCACTATATTTAAAACAAATCTATGATAAGCTTAAACCGTGCCATCTTGTGTTCTCTATTAATATGAATATTTATATTAATTATTATTTATTTTAATTAATAACGGGTGCATACCAAATCATTTTTTAACCTGCAAGACTATCCTCCCCTCTTCATGCTGTGACAGAGTAAAGTCCTCTTAGTGGGACGAATTAAGGGTTCCTGGCTTTTGACTTTCGGACACTTACCAAATCCGGCGATGTCGAGGACCCCGATGAAGTTGGCGGAGGATTGGAAGGGGAAGCACTGGTTGGCGCGCGTCACCACGTGGTCGAACAGCCGGCTGTAAACCGCCTTCGCCAGCGCGTCGCGGGCGTTGTTCGCCTGCTCCACCTTCAGAGGAACTCTTTAAAACACAGGAGGAAGAGGAGGGTCAGAGTGAGGATTTACAGGAGAGGAGAGGGAAGTACACAGTTCCTTTACTCAA
>CM070490.1:3221634-3231634 GCA_036324585.1 Champsocephalus esox
TTGAGTAAAGGAACTGTGTACTTCCCTCTCCTCTCCTGTAAATCCTCACTCTGACCCTCCTCTTCCTCCTGTGTTTTAAAGAGTTCCTCTGAAGGTGGAGCAGGCGAACAACGCCCGCGACGCGCTGGCGAAGGCGGTTTACAGCCGGCTGTTCGACCACGTGGTGACGCGCGCCAACCAGTGCTTCCCCTTCCAATCCTCCGCCAACTTCATCGGGGTCCTCGACATCGCCGGATTTGGTAAGTGTTCGAAAGTCAAAACCAGGAACCCTTAATTCGTCCCACTAAGAGGACTTTACTCTGTCACAGCATGAAGAGGGGAGGATAGTCTTGCAGGTTAAAAAATGATTTGGTATGCACCCGTTATTAATTAAAATAAATAATAATTAATATAAATATTCATATTAATAGAGAACACAAGATGGCACGGTTTAAGCTGATCATAGATTTGTTTTAAATATAGTGACCGTTACGTCCCGGCTCGTGGGAAATAACATAACCAGCTGGAATTGGAAGTTTTTTACTGAAAAGGGCGCAGTAAAATTGTCACCAAACAACCACAATCAAAACAAAAAGAACGAAGGGAGACTTGACAAGTTTTAGACAAACAAAATAGCTAACGAACAAATAAACAAAAGAAAAAACCTCACTTCTAAAGTGGGAAGAACACAAACGGGCCGTTATGAAACACAGCCTGGAGACAAGTTAAACACAGCTCGCGTTGTTGAGGGACTAGTGTAGCTCGACACGAGGCTGAGGTCTTGATTCAATACGGGGTTTATTCTCGTGGGACCTATTCCAACCCGTGAGAACTGGGTTGGAAGACAACAAATATATTAAAGGTAAACAATAATTAAATATGGAATATATGCTCTGTTAATGCTGCTAAATACAACTATAAACGGCGCACATATCCCACACAGCATGTAGCACAAGCTAACAACAGCATGTAGCACAAGCTAACAACAGCATGTAGCACAAGCTAACAACAGCATGTAGCACAAGCTAACAACAGCATGTAGCACAAGCTAACAACAGCATGTAGCACAAGCTAACAACAGCATGTAGCACAAGCTAACAATAGCATGTAGCACAAGCTAACAACAGCATGTAGCACAAGCTAACAATAGCATGTAGCACAAGCTAACAATAGCATGTAGCACAAGCTAACGATAGCATGTAGCACAAGCTAACAATGGCATGTAGCACAAGCTAACAATAGCATGTAGCACAAGCTAACAATAGCATGTAGCACAAGCTAGCGCATAGCATACATACATATAACCCGCAGCTCAACCGCACACATTTAGACAAACAACCAGCACAAAAACGTACCTCGTAGGCTGCTTGTCATCTAGAGGAACTGTATTTTCCCCTTAGTTTCCTTAGATTTTCTTTACATTCTGTGTTGCTCTGCAGTTGCGACTATCAAGTGCGTCCATTAAACAAACAGGTGTAACACAAAACACCGCAGATTAGTTCCGCCCCTATTAATGTTGCACTTAAAGGTAGGAACCAAAGAGAGTGAAGACAGTTACAACGAGTACAAACTCAAATACTCACGCAACCTATTTAACCGCCGTTAACAGAACTAGCACAGAATATACGGAGAGAGTACCGAGAGGCGTCTGCCACAGATTCAGACCTCTCTCGACTAACTGAGGTGCGTTTCTCAATGTGGAGTACACCGGCTGCAGAGCCACTATTTCAAGTATACTACGTCATCGAGTGGCGCCGAACGCTGGGCATTTAAACAGTCCTTCGGCCACTCGATGACGTAGTATACTTGAAATAGTGGCTCTGCAGCATGCTTACTCGATATTGAGAAACGGCCTGTGTCTTGTGTGCCGCCGTGTGTGCGGGGATTGGAGAGTCGGCCGGCATGCTCCAATCCATCTTCGGTCACGCCTACCGGGGGAGGGACAGGAAGCTGGCGTCCAATGGCGTCAGGGCAACGGCACGGCTCGTATACGTATAACACACAGCTGCAGACACTTGGAGTAAGGTTACTGGGCAGAGAGGGGGCGGCGGCCGTAACGGTGACCATATAGAATTAAAGAGGCAGCTTTGAAGTATTTATAAGTGTAGCAGTGCAGGATGAAGTGTGCTATGTGACTAGTACAGTTACTAATGCACACACAGAGTCCTGTTGCAGGAATGGACGGACTAGTAGAAGCAGAAACAAATATCAGAACTGCAATAAGATGAGAGAAGGACAATGAAAGATCTTCTGTGAGTGCCTCGCGGCCTCTCTAACGCTCTGATGTTCCTGCAGAGTACTTCGAACACAACAGCTTCGAGCAGTTCTGCATCAACTACTGCAACGAGAAGCTGCAGCAGTTCTTCAACGAGCGCATCCTGAAAGAGGTGAGGTCTGCGGGTCAGAGCGTGTGTCCCCCCTCCATCCATCGGGTGCTTCTTCTTATTAGAAACTCTTGGTGTCCCCACATTGTGCCGAGTAAAAGCTTCCACACTTTTTAACATTTTCCCACCCAAAACATTTTTTTTGAAAGTGCACATTTCACTGATTACCGTTTATCCGTTTGAAAGGAACCCCTTTTTAGATTAAAATCAAGCTGCAGAATGAAGTGAAGAGAGTTGTTGTTGCTTCCTGTTAACTTTTGGTCCTTTATATTCAGAGGAAACTCTCCAGACGTCTTCAGCCCCCGAACAACCATTACAGGCCGTCTTTTGGAAAATAATGATGCTCGATGTATATCATTTCTCTGTAACTCCGGGTATTCACATGACGAACCAGAAGGCACTCGAGTGCTCAGAAAGCTGCAGCATCCATAATCATTTCACTGCGGCGGTCTGGAGAGCTTGGGGAAGAAAAATAAATGCTGCTCCGTTGGCCGAACCTGTTCGTCTTAACGATATGTTGGACGTTCGTCTTAACGATATGTTGGACGTTCGTCTTGGTGCCTTTTATTCTCCAAATGCTAGACGCCTCGTTTGACCCTAAACTCGTCATCTCGTACTCGCCCAAACGGATGTATCTGTCCGTAGCCTCGTGCATAAAAGCCGCCACTGCTAATATAATTTCACTGCTGCCTGGAGAGCGTTGGACTCACGAACATGAAGACATATGCAGCTCGGCTGACGACAACGAGGTGTGAAATGCCACTGTTTTAGTTTCGTTTTCGTACTCGGAGATGTCGGCGCCCAAACAGATGCATCCGTCGGTAACATCGTGCATAAAAGCCACCACTTCTAATATAATTAGACGAACAAAATGTAATAAAAACACGGCTCGGTTCACGACACCGAGGTCTGAAATGTTTTGTTAAATTACAGTTTGGAAACATTAACAAAGCATAAGCATCTGATCCCTGGAGCCAGACCGGTTTGAACTTCTTAAGCATGAAGCATCATTCAAACCGTAACGGCATTTCGGACGTTCGTTCTGATCGTCTTTTTACCTACTTTCCCCAAATGCATTTAACCCTAAACTCCTCATCTACTTACTCGCCCAAACGGATGTATCCGTCCGTAACATCGTGCATAAAAGCCGCCTTTTTCGAATATAATTAGAAAAGAAAACGCTGCTAAGTTGACGACACCGAGGAAATGTCAGTTAGTTAAATTACATTTTGAAATCATTAACTCTACATAAGTATCTGATCACTGGAGCCAGACCGGTTTGAACTTCTTAAGCATGAAGCATCATTAAAACCGTAACGGTATTTCGGACGTTCGTTCTGATCGTCTTGACTTTTTCCCCCAAATGCTAGACGCCTCATTTGACCCTAAACTCCTCATCCTGAACTCGCCCAAACAGATAAATGTTTCGGTAACATCGTGCATAAAAGCCGCCTCCTCGAATCGAGAGGCGAAGTCCCTCCCCTTCCGGTGGGACCCCAAAAAGTTTGTATTGAAGTCGACGGAGAGAGAAAACGTATCTTTCGATCCCGTTTGAATTGAGCCACGAATTACAAAATAATTTCCATGTCAAAAAACTCCTTCATAAATAAGTACTTTTGTCTCAATGTGTGTTTTGGGAACCGACTAACTCCCCGTGTGTGTGCACAGCTCTCAACGCGCCCAGACTCGGAGTGATTTCCACCTCTTTCCGCCTCGTTCTGAGAGAAAGAAGTGAAATGTTCAACGTGATGGCCGTCTGGGTGTGTGGTGCATGATGGGAGATGTAGTTCATTGAGCGGTTCACACGAAGAAAGTGTTACTTCACAGTTTCACGACAAATATTTATTTTCTAGACTTGCAAAATGATCTTTTAAATTGACAAACATCATGTGTGTATTTCGTGGCTCAAGATAATCTTTCTCTCTCCATTGACTTCAATCCATACTTCGCCTCTCGATATAATTACACCCCTAAAATCTATTAAACTACGAGTTAAGTTTGAGATAGTTTACACCTGATCACTGGACCCGTTTGAATTTCTTGAACATGAAGCATCATTAAAGCCGTAACGATATTTTGGACGTTCATTCTGATCGTCTTTTTACCTCCCGTCTCCAAATGTCAGACGCCTCATTTGAGCCCAAACCCATCATTGAATATATCTGCACCTTAGCGGATACCTCTGGAGCACGAAGCACCTTAAATCTCGCTTTGCCTGAAAGCGTGACGGCAGAGAGCTGGAAGAGGCTGACGCGCAGACTCGCCCGGCCGCTCGTCAGCGGAGCACGTCGTCAAGGCTTCTCGTTGTAAACCCGGTCGTCTGTATTCCAGGAGCAAGAGCTGTACCACCGGGAGGGTCTCGGAGTCAACGAGGTCCACTACGTCGACAACCAGGACTGCATAGGTAAGCAGACGCACTCAGAGCAGAGAACCAGACTGATGATGTGTCTGGGATTGTTAATCATGTGTACGGTAAATACCAACAGCCACTAGACAAACACTCAACTTCAAACCAGGGTTTTTACAGACTGTTCCCGCCTGACGTAGGACTGGACTGGATTTGTGACTTCCCAGTCTTGTTCTGGGTTGTTCCTAACTTGACATCCCTTGCCACCCGTCTTAAAGATTCAAAGGTTTTATCGTCTTCTTCTGACCTGAGCTCCTCAAACAATAACATATATAATAAAATACAAAATAGTGCAAGAAGTCTAAATACCTATAAATAAACTGGGACTTTAGTCGTGCAGCCTTCCTGTCTTCTAGATCTTAACCTGGGATCTTTCGTACTGGTCATACTCTGACTTCCTGATGCTACCCTGTTCTGCCTTAACTGGTCAATTGGGACTTGTTGGGGTTGAGTCCCCCGTTCTGTCTTCTTGGTCTTTACTCCGGACTTCTTTTAGACCTCGGATCTGTAGATCTTGTTTTCACTTCAGACGTAATGTGGTACTTCCGGTACTGGTGTTTCTTAGGACTTAAAGGTCTTCGACTTGAACCCGAACTTCAACTGTTTGGTCTCAAAGTCTTTGAACTTGGACTTTAATCTTGATCTGATCCTGATATTTGATCTGCCAATATCTAAGTCTGTCTCTCAGATAAAGAGTTCTTGAGTGTCTTTTCTATCTTCTAGAGCAGGGCTGGGCAACTTGGATGGTGGTGGGGGGCCACATCATGTATGTACTGGCTAGGGGATGCCAGCTATTATTCGAATATTCGCTGCAGTCTCCATAATCGAATAATATTTTTAAAAATCGATTTTATTTATATATATTTTGTTTTTTATGTATTTTTTTTTCATTTTCTGGCTTAGTAAAAAATAATAATTGGTCGAATAATCGATTATTCGCCAGGGCTGCCGAATAATCGATTTTGATCATGGTCAGTTTCTGGCAACCCTAGTACTGGCCACCAGGGGGCCACAGATTCACTTGAAACACACACACACACACAAATTCCATGTGTTGTATGTAATTATTAACAAATATACTAAGTCTGACGTCTTCATTGACATTTTACAATCTTTCAGGGAGCATCCTCAATCAGCCACTGAACAAATATCAGTTCACAGACATTTTATTTAATGTTTACAAGTGGCATGTTTGTGTTGAACAGGTTATTGAACAGTGGAATAAAACTATTTTAAACTATTGGAAAGCACGGAAAATGTGTGTGCATTGAGATTAACCATTAAGATAATAATAATAGCTTTGATTTCTATAGCGCCTTTCAAGGGACCCAAGGTCGCTTTACAAGTAGTAGGGCAAAAAACAAACATAACAAAAGTCAGACAGACAAAACAACAGATCGATTAGGGGCCGAAAGCCTTGATGAACAGATGGGACTTGAGGGTCCTTTGAAGGCGTCGAGTGTGGGGATGTTGCGAATCTCCGCAGGGCGAGCGTTCCAGAGGGCGGGGGCTGCCACGCTGAAGGCTCTGTCCCTGAAGGTTCGCAGTTTGGTGCGGGGGGTGGTAAGCAGGCCAGAGTCTGAGGACCGCAGGTTCGGGGTTGGGCATGTGGGCGGAGGATGACATAAACATGAAGTCATGAACACTGACCCAGACGTTAGCTGTCTAACTTGAACCTAAGACACTTGTAGCCAGTCTCTGCTTTCCCCTTATTCCACAATGAGGGGAATGTCCACACAGACACCGGTCAACCCGCACTCTGCTGTTCCTCAGCGCCACCCCGCTGACATTATGAATTTAAGGCGTAGTAATCATAGATAACACGGCAGGGTCCGTGACGGTTTGTTTCCATCTGATTTCAAATAAACAAAGTCTTGGTTTTTAGAATATTAAACTTGTTTCGCCAGATTCAGATAATAAATACAGCTTTGAAGCTTCGGCATAATTACAAGAGGCAACTCAACGTCACAGCAGGCGTAACGACAGCCGGCGTTTCTTGAACAAGTCCCAATTACTTTGCGGTATTTGGCTGCCGAACGAAATCATGTACGCAGCTCGCGACGTCACTAGGAGTCTAGTGGACGGTATCAGTACTACAAGTAAAGAAATACAATTATGACAATTACGTTGTTTATAAATTAATCTGAGGGCTGCCATTTGCCCGTCCCTGTTCTCGATCCATGAGCAGAAGTTGTGGCAACGAGCCCCTAACAGAAGTCTTGACCTGGGACTTTTGACTTGTCTTCAATCAGGACTTGTTAGTCTTGCTGACTTCCTGTCCTGTTGTTAGATTTGCTGGTCCGTACTCTCAGTTTTTGACTTGGTCCTTCCCTGTTTTTACTTTCTACTAGTTGGCGTTTCTTGGGACTTAAAAGTCTTTCCATTGAACCAGAACTTCAACAGTTTGGTCCTTAAGTATGGAGGTTGACTTTGGACTTTAATATCGATCTGATGGCCAAAGTCTGACTTCACCTAATCTCTATAACATCCAAGTTCTTGAGTCTCTCTGAGGGGTTAAAGGCTGCTCCTGCTTTGTGAAGCCCCGTTTGTATTACCTTTTTCCAATCTTGTGGAGCTACCCATGAGTAGAAGTTGTGTTTGCGAGCTCCTACAGCAGAGTGCATCTCATGATGGCTCTTAATGTGCGGCTGGCTCGGAGCCCTCAACGTGTCTTCATAAACACGGATCGAAGGAGGTTAATTAAGCTTTTTGCTGATGTCCAGCTCTGTGAAACGGCATCGATATTAGATGCTTTAACGTAGTCTGTCGCTCCGAGCCGTGTTCACTGAACCGATGAGCTGTGGATCACTGGGATGTGTGTTTGAGCAGCAGCTCCTCTGTCCACACAAACAGCAGAGAGGACATTAACATCGCACTTTATGTGGCAGAAAATTAAATCTCTACAGACGGGAGAGACGTGACTGCCTGCAAGACAAAGTAGAAATGTTAACAAAGATTGGAAACTAATGGAAAATATCCCCGTCCGCACGAAACACATTTGGAAATGTTAATTTATTTAGCACCATCTGTGCATCATGCATTATTGAACTACCAGTAACTCAGCTTGGGGCTGCTTTCGGACCAAATCTGTTTATTAGGGAGTCGTTGGTCTTGTTCTCGGACATTGTGCTTGATGGTCTTGAATTGTGGTTTTTCTCGTGACTTAATCGTCTTGTGTGGGGTTTTCCAGTTCTTAACTTTTAGATTGGGACTTGTTGGTTTTGATGTGACTTTACGTGGGACTTGACCTTCTAAACTCGTACATGGTACTTGTGAACCTTGACTCTGGTACTGACCTCTGACTTTTAGATCTTGTTTCAGGTCTTGACGTGACTCGTAACTGGAGATGGTTTGGGTCTTGCGGTTCTGAAAGTCACAAAACTGAGCTTTTAACTGGGACTTTTGACCTGTCCGTCTTTTTTAGGCAACTTGTCTCAATTTGGTAAATTACTTTTCTGTCTGTCTTGACGTGGGACTCGTCTCCAATTTCGTACTTGTTGGTCTTTACTCGGGTCTTTAATTGGAACTTGTCCCTTTCCTGCCGTGTAATGGAACTTGACGATTTCTTGCATCTTTGCTTTCTTGACTGTGGTCTTGGACGAAGACATTTGATGCTTCTCCTGTTTCCCTGCACAGATCTGGTGGAGGCGAAGATGGTGGGCGTGCTGGACATCCTGGACGAGGAGAACCGCCTCCCTCAGCCCAGCGACCAGCACTTCACCGACACCGTGCACAACAAGCACAAGAACCACTTCCGCCTCACCGTGAGTTTAGTGTATTTGTCTATAGCGTCCGGGACAGTCCCCGTTGATCTGTAACAGAAAGTGTAAATGGGGCCGCTTTAGCCAACATTGCTAATTTCCAGCTGTTGTCCCCGGCCAGATGATAATAGACAACTTTTTAAAATCACATCAACAGCATTAGCTATAAAGAAAGGATGAGAGACAAGTGGATAGAGGCGAAAGGATACAAGAGAAGGATAAAATGCTCACGTTACAACCAGGGTTCTTACGGTCATTACAAACCTGGAAAAGTCATGGAAATGTAACTAAAGTTGCATCAAAGATAGGGATGCACGATAATTATCGGCCCGATAATTATCGGCCCGATATTAGGAATTATGACGTCATCCCGATAAACCGATACCAGTATTAATAGCCCCGATAATATACAATATATTTTTTGGGTAAAAAAAAATAAATCCTGCGGTGTGGGTGGGTTGGGATGAGGGGCGCTTGTTTTTCACTCGGCTCCTCCCGTGTTTCCAGTACTGTGGTGTTAGTGGTTTAGGAAGAGGGGAGTTCTTCACAAATCCAGCGCTCCCTAATACTTCAACCTGATCAGTCACCTGAAACATCGCCATCGCTACGATGGTGTGTTAAAAGCGTACGAAGACAATAATACAATACTGTGTGTGTGTGTGTGTGTGTGTGTGTGTGTGTGTGTGTGTGTGTGTGTGTGTGTGTGTGTGTGTGTGTGTGTGTGTGTGTCTGCGCGCGCGCGTTGGAGCTATGTGCAACTCAAGGCATATGCTCGAACCGGAGCTGCCTGGACGCTGCAGTCATGTTGCTGAGTGTGCTGACTTCTCCTACAACGTCCCGCTGTCTGCTTCCTGCATCAAGTCAAGTGCTCGGCGCAGTTGTGTGGATAGAGCGCTCCTCTGTTTTCATTTAAACAGCTCCTTATATCCGTTAGCGCAGCTAGCTAGCACCCGATGCTAACAACAACAATGCACGTAAGGTCTCTCTCTTGCTCGCTCGGACCACACGCACCCTCCCGGTCCTCCCGATGGCCAGTCGGTGCCTGCCGGTGAGCGTGGAAGTGTGGTCTGCCACAAGCGGGCGGCAGGAGCGGGGCTGTCAGCATCAGCTTGTAGATGGTATTTTAAACTCGATGCTCTGAAGCTACGGGGCGGCCGAGGGAAAAAAAATACACATGCGTTAATCGCATTAAAATAATTAGTGGCGTAATTTTAATTTTTATTATCGGTTATCGGTATCGGTCTTGAGAAGCAGGAAGTTATCGGTATCGGTATCGGTTTCAAAAAACCAATATCGTGCATCCCTAATCAAAGATAATTAATATTTTATCTAATCGCCGAAATAGTAATACTATAATGATAATAAATACTGTATCGTATAGTAATGAAACGTGAAATGGCATTTAACTGATGAGCTATTTTGCTGGTGAGCGATTTGAGTTAATTTAGCATGTAGAAGCTAGTAAGCCT
>CM070490.1:3236634-3251634 GCA_036324585.1 Champsocephalus esox
TGTTGGGCTATAAAGGAACTACAGCACGGTCACATGACTTCACGTCACCACCGCTAAGCTAAAGGAGGCTAATGTTGGGCTATAAAGGAACTACAGCACGGTCACATGACATCACGTCACCACCGCTAAGCTAAAGGAGGCTAATGTTGGGCTATAAAGGAACTACAGCACGGTCACATGACATCACGTCACCACCACTAAGCTAAAGGAGGCTAATGTTGGGCTATAAAGGAACTACAGCACGGTCACATGACTTCACGTCACCACCGCTAAGCTAAAGGAGGCTAATGTTGGGCTATAAAGGAACTACAGCACGGTCACATGACTTCACGTCACCACCGCTAAGCTAAAGGAGGCTAATGTTGGGCTATAAAGGAACTACAGCACGGTCACATGACTTCACGTCACCACCGCTAAGCTAAAGGAGGCTAATGTTGGGCTATAGAGGAACTACAGCACGGTCACATGACTTCACGTCACCACCGCTAAGCTAAAGGAGGCTAATGTTGGGCTATAAAGGAACTACAGCACGGTCACATGACTTCACGTCACCACCGCTAAGCTAAAGGAGGCTAATGTTGGGCTATAAAGGAACTACAGCACGCTCACATGACTTCACGTCACCACCGCTAAGCTAAAGGAGGCTAATGTTGGGCTATAAAGGAACTACAGCACGGTCACATGACTTCACGTCACCACCGCTAAGCTAAAGGAGGCTAATGTTGGGCTATAAAGGAACTACAGCACGGTCACATGACTTCACGTCACCACCGCTAAGCTAAAGGAGGCTAATGTTGGGCTATAGAGGAACTACAGCACGGTCACATGACTTCACGTCACCACCGCTAAGCTAAAGGAGGCTAATGTTGGGCTATAGAGGAACTACAGCACGGTCACATGACTTCACGTCACCACCGCTAAGCTAAAGGAGGCTAATGTTGGGCTATAAAGGAACTACAGCACGGTCACATGACTTCACGTCACCACCGCTAAGCTAAAGGAGGCTAATGTTGGGCTATAGAGGAACTACAGCACGGTCACATGACTTCACGTCACCACCGCTAAGCTAAAGGAGGCTAATGTTGGGCTATAAAGGAACTACAGCACGGTCACATGACATCACGTCACCACCACTAAGCTAAAGGAGGCTAATGTTGGGCTATAAAGGAACTACAGCACGGTCACATGACTTCACGTCACCACCGCTAAGCTAAAGGAGGCTAATGTTGGGCTATAAAGGAACTACAGCACGGTCACATGACTTCACGTCACCACCGCTAAGCTAAAGGAGGCTAATGTTGGGCTATAAAGGAACTACAGCACGGTCACATGACTTCACGTCACCACCGCTAAGCTAAAGGAGGCTAATGTTGGGCTATAGAGGAACTACAGCACGGTCACATGACTTCACGTCACCACCGCTAAGCTAAAGGAGGCTAATGTTGGGCTATAAAGGAACTACAGCACGGTCACATGACTTCACGTCACCACCGCTAAGCTAAAGGAGGCTAATGTTGGGCTATAAAGGAACTACAGCACGCTCACATGACTTCACGTCACCACCGCTAAGCTAAAGGAGGCTAATGTTGGGCTATAAAGGAACTACAGCACGGTCACATGACTTCACGTCACCACCGCTAAGCTAAAGGAGGCTAATGTTGGGCTATAAAGGAACTACAGCACGGTCACATGACTTCACGTCACCACCGCTAAGCTAAAGGAGGCTAATGTTGGGCTATAGAGGAACTACAGCACGGTCACATGACTTCACGTCACCACCGCTAAGCTAAAGGAGGCTAATGTTGGGCTATAGAGGAACTACAGCACGGTCACATGACTTCACGTCACCACCGCTAAGCTAAAGGAGGCTAATGTTGGGCTATAAAGGAACTACAGCACGGTCACATGACTTCACGTCACCACCGCTAAGCTAAAGGAGGCTAATGTTGGGCTATAGAGGAACTACAGCACGGTCACATGACTTCACGTCACCACCGCTAAGCTAAAGGTGGCTAATGTTGGGCTATAAAGGACCTACAGCACGGTCACATGACTTCACGTCACCACCGCTAAGCTAAAGCAAATATAGCAGAAGATGCTGTTTTCAAATTTTCAAATATTGAGATTTCCTGATTTCATGTGTTTTTATGTCGGAGGCTAACTAATAAATAATAAATCCAGTATTTCTGTCAGTGATATTAGGTCTAGGAGCCACTGAAAGGTTATATCGTGCAGGATTGAAAGTCTCCGAGAGGATTTGTGCTGCAGATGGAGTTCTTATTACTATTATTATGAGCTGAGTTACCTGCGGTGTTGTCCTAAAGCCTGGGTCTCCTGTCCTTATCCTGATTAAAGTTAAAAAGATGAAGAGGCGAGTCGGTAAAAGAAAATGAGCCGAGATAAATCTGAATTCAGTCGAGGTGACACACCGCCCTCGGCTGGAAATCGAAAGTGTGCAGAGACTCAATACATCATAGCAACAACAGTATGTAGTGTCTCTACTTTAAAGAGTCCTCTCCTGCTGATGTTCAGGTGTATATCAGTATGTAGTGTCTCTACTTTAAAGAGTCCTCTCCTGCTGATGTTCAGGTGTATATCAGTATGTAGTGTCTCTACTTTAAAGAGTCCTCTCCTGCTGGTGTTCAGGTGTATATCAGTATGTAGTGTCTCTACTTTAAAGAGTCCTCTCCTGCTGATGTTCAGGTGAATATCAGTATGTAGTGTCTCTACTTTAAAGAGTCCTCTCCTGCTGATGTTCAGGTGTATATCAGTATGTAGTGTCTCTACTTTAAAGAGTCCTCTCCTGCTGATGTTCAGGTGTATATCAGTATGCAGTGTCTCTACTTTAAAGAGTCCTCTCCTGCTGATGTTCAGGAGTATATCAGTATGTAGTGTCTCTACTTTAAAGAGTCCTCTCCTGCTGATGTTGTTCGTCTTTAGTGGACAAATGAGCACATATGCTAATAGCTGCTAGCCGCGGCTATTGACCCTAATTAGTAAACATGTATTTACATTTCCATATATTTGCATTCACAAAGATTCCCTTCCTGTCCACAGCCACTTATACAGATGAATAATGCAGGACAACAATAATAACAATAAGGAGAATGTTGAAGGGGCCATTTTGTTTTGGATATTAATGACTCGTGAATAATGAAAGAGTTTAATGAATGAAGCACTTCTTTTGCATATGATGGCAATATGATGAGGAAGCCGCTCTAGCAGTCTCTCTAAGCAGAAGAGTTGCTCCTCCTCTGCAAAGTAGAGAGGATTGTTTCAAACAGGAAGTGCATTTTTTTCTTTTTTTTTAAAGCTCAATCAGGACACGGTGCTTCTACTGAAGCCTTCCGAGTACATCGCCAGAACGCCGACATACATCTCCACCGCTCCCATGTTTTATTGTGTGTTGCCATAAGTTAGTCTCTCTGCGTTTCTGCGCTGGGCTAATGCTAATAATGCTAATGCTAATAATGCTAATAATGCTAATGCTAATAATGCTAATGCTAATAATGCGAGGATAATAAAATGGCGGCTTCACCTTTTGGGAGTTTCACGGGGCGTGGTTTGCAATCCGCCCAGCCAATCAGACACAGGAACCTTTTTCTCCCACGAAAGTCCCTTCTCAATAATTTTAGTTCTGGATTTTGTTGGTGCGACATTTCAGAACTAAAGTGGGAAGATTACTGCGGTGTGAACGCGCCTAATATAATAAGTCCCTAAAGTACAAATCAGAGGCAAGTTTATTTATATCGCACCTTTCAACACAAGGCAATTCAAGGTGCTTTACAAAAATGAAAGACATTCAGACAAAGGCATTTTAAAAACGGTAAAAGATAAAGTACATGAATAAAAAGTTACAGTGCAGTTTAAGATGTGAATAGTTCACACAGAAGTTCCACTTTACTGAGCGTTATTCAACCTGGGGGATATACGGTTGTGTTCCAGTGGCTCTTTTTAAAAGCGAAACAAAATACAGATATTTAAATATATATAAGGATCAAATACAAATATTTGTTAAAACACAAGAAGTCGAATAGGGACTGAAAGCATGTCTCCTTCTTTATTCACAGACGCAGCTGAACATCCTCCTGGAGAAGCTGCGCGACACGGTGAGTGCTCCTCGGTTCAGATTCCTAATAAGACCGTTCTGTATTTCACGAGACCTTCCTGCTTCATGTCCCGAGTCACGGTGTTTAGTGTTCAGATTCTGCATCACTTTTATTGGCCTGGGAAATAGTGGGTAGTTGAGATGAGATGAGGGCGACTGTGCAGCCTTCAAAGTGGGATGTTCACAGCGGCCAAAACAACTCTAACTCCTGCAGAGAAACTCTGTTAAAGACACAGAACAAGCACTTCTGCTCCTTTACTTTGAGAAGACTTCAAAGTGTGCACTTCCCGTCTCTTTCTGAACTGTATTCCGTCTGATTTTCTGTTCCGGATTAGTGGCGCTTATGAGTTTTGATTTTCACTTTCATTGGACTGGGACTGATGGAGTTTAGATTGGATCTAAATCCTACAGAGAAGCATTATTTAGAAACAGAATAAGGCACTTCTGCCGCCGTCCAAGAGAGATATTTGTACAGATTTATTTTCATTTGTGTGGAAAAACATTCTGTAAAGAGACTACCGTACTTTCCGGACTATAAAGCGCACCGGTATATGAGCCGCAGCAGCTGAACGGTCCGTCTGTCTCGCTCTCGTTCCGTCTCTCGGTTTTACTTTGGCGCGCTACCTGTCTCGCTCTTTTCCGGCCTCCAGCTTCTCCTGCTGGAGCCCGCCGCTTAAAGGTGGCGGGCGCGGACCGGTCCTAGAGCCCGTAGTGTTAAGGGTGGTTAATTTGACCTGTAAAACCCATAGATCTAGGAGGTCCCTAGTGGCCGTTAGCTGAACACAGAAATGGGGAAAAAGTCGCGGCTTATAGTCCGAAAAGTACGGTAGTTGAGATCTTCTACTTGGAATATCTTCAGTTTACTTTGAAAAGACTTCACCATGTGCACTTCCTGTCTCTCTCTGCAACATATTCTGATCTCCATGGATGTTCAGAGTGGCCAAAACAACTCTAAATCCCGCAGAGAAACTAAAGACACAGAATAACGCACTTATGTCCAAGAGAGATACTCGAACAGATTTCTTTGTATCCATGTGGAATGTTTTTCGATGTACATAGGATCTTCTACGAGGAATATCTTACATTTACTTTGAAAATACTTTGAAATGCGTCTCTTTCTGCACGGCGAGTGTTCCTCGGTGTTCCTGTAAAACACCTTTCTGTATTTCTGTATAGAGTGTGAGAGAGTGTGTCCTTCCTGCTGTTCCTCCTCTGAATGTTTCCCTCTCTCTCGCTGCAGGGATCCAGCTTCATCCGCTGCATTAAACCCAACCTGAAGATGATCAGCCACCAGTTCGAAGGGGCGCAGATCCTCTCTCAGCTGCAGTGCTCCGGTCAGTCCACACACATCACCTCCCAACTTTAAGACCTCAAGCTCATCTGTGGACTGACTTAGATTCTACTTCTGTGGCTTTAAAGCCATGCTCTTAAGGTGCTGTGAAATGGAGAAGCTTGCATCGAGGCGTCTGAAATGCTCCAACACGAACAAACCTGCAGAGAAATCTCGGCACAATCCTCAAATGTGGAATTCTTGACAAGCGACACCGAGTCCTTCCCCGCTTCAGTCACAACGTCCTTGTAGATATTGTTTTGCCATTTTTCTTAAACTTATCCCCGAAATCAAGTAACTTGTGTTCAGGTTTCTGAAATGTGTGGCGCAGTGGGTTAGTGCGTTGGTGTTGGGATCAGGGGTGCACAGTTTCAATCCCTGAGACGCTTCACCCCACAGTGCTGAGCGTGTAAGTCGCTTTGGATAAAAGCGTCTAACAAGTGAAATGTACCAGCAGGGAAAATGTAAAATCTCCAACAGAAGAGTCCTTCAAAGCTTTACAATATCTCGCTTGTTCTTGTCTAAGTACAGAGGCCTTGAGTGACATTAAGACCTCGTGATGCTACTTTTGTGACTTTGAAGCCATTTTCTCAAACTTTTCCCCCAAGTCGAGAAGCTTGCTTTGAAGTTTCTGAAAAGTCTTAAACACGAAAACCCGCAGAGAAATCTTAGCACAATCCTCAAATGTGGAGTGCTACCCACACTAAGTCCTTCCCTGCTTCAGTCACAACGTCCTTGTAGATATTGTAATGCAATCTTTCTTAAACTTATCCCCGAAATCATGTACCGTACTTTCCGGACTATAAAGCTGCATATGAGCCGCAGCAGCTAAACTGTCCGTCTGTCTCGCTCTCGTTCCGTCTCTCGGTTCCACTTTCACTTTGGCGCGCTACCTGTCTCGCTCTTTTCCGGCCTCCAGCTTCTCCTGCTGGAGCCCGCCGCTTAAAGGTGGCGGGCGCGGACCGGTCCTAGAGCCCGTAGGGTTAAAGGTGGTTAATTTTACCTGTAGAATCCATAGAGTTAGGAGGTCCCCTAGTGGCCGTTAGCTGTACAACAAAATGGGGGAAAAAGTCGTGGCTTATAGTCTGAAAAGTACGGTAGTTGAGATCTTCTACTTGGAATATCTTCAATTTACTTTTGAAAAGACTTCACCATGTGCACTTCCTGTCTCTTTCCGCAACATATTCTGATTTCCATGGATGTTCACAGTGGCCAAAACAACTCTAAGTCCCGCAGAGAAACTAAAGTCCGTAGATCTAGGAGGTCCCCTAGTGGCCGTTAGCTGTACACAAGAAATGGGGGGGAAAAGTCGCGGCTTATAGTCCGAAAAGTACGGTAACTTGTCTTAAGGTTTCTGACTTAAACATGAAAAATAACCCAAATCTCCAAATAAACAATCTATCGAGACTTTACAAGCGTCACCCAGACTGCTTCCTCTGGCTGTTTCCGCGTCGAAGTACTTTCGTGACTTTTAAAGCCATTGTCTTGATCTTTCCCCCCAAATGAAAGTGCCTGCGACCCCTCGGGTTTCGCAGGAAGAGAGATGATGAGATCCCGTTTTAATATCCTCAGAGATTCAGCCTCCGCTCAGATTCTGCAGCTCCATCACTTTTATTGGACTGGGAATAGTGGAGGGTTGAGATGAGATGAGGGCGACTCTGGGATGTTCACAGCGGCCAAAACAACTCTGCAGAGAAACTCTGTTAAAGACACAGAACAAGCACTTCTGCTCCTTTACTTTGAGAAGACTTCAAAGTGTGCACTTCCTGTCTCTTTCTGAACTGTCTGGTTTCGATGCTTTTTCACTTTCGTTGGACTTGGAATAGTGGATAGTTTCGATGGGATCTAAATCCTACAGAAAAGCATTATTTAGAAACAGAAAAACGCACTTCTGTTGCCGTCCAAGAGATGTGTGTACGGATGTATTTCGATCAAAGAGATCATTTAAGATTCTCTCGTTGGAATATCTTCAATTTACTTTGAAAGCCTTGAGAAGTTCGTGTCTCTTTCTGAACTATATTCTGTCTGATTTCGATGCTTTTATCCGGATAAGTGGCTCATATTAAATTAGATTGTCACTTGTATTGGACTGGGACTAATGGATAGTTTCGATTGGATCCAAACCCTACGGAGAAGCCTGACTGAAGCCACAGAATAACGCCCTTCTCGCTCTGTATCCGTCTGGTTTCGATGCTCCTGATTAGTGGCTCATCACATTCGAAATCACCGCAACTAGAATGAAACCAAAGCTGTTTCCGTAAGTCAAAGGTACAGCGAATAACCGCCCGTGTTACCGTCTTCTAAGTACGCCTGACGTGGGGATGGAGAAAACCTGAGATCTGGTTTTAGTGTCCCCAGAAACGCTCCAAGGCGAACGCTCTCACTTCGAGAGGAGATATCTGGAGTGACGCACGGATAGCCGAGGCCTCTGGGAAACATCGTGATGCAGCCGGAGTCCGATGTGAGTTATGTGAAGCTGGAGGCTTCGTCTGAACACGCGGGAGGAACGTTTTAATATCGAAGTGAGACTGAGAAAAGGGCTTTCTCAGTCTCACTTTTTTAGTTGTTGGTGATTTCGGTCTCGGGTTGTGTTTCTCTGTTGCTCAATGAAATACCTCTCATTGCAAACTGTAGGTATCTTAAAGGTCCCGTGGTCCTTTCCACTGATCATAGCTCCATCGTTGAGTCGACTAGAATAGATTCACAAGTGATTTCTCAGGAAGACACGGGTCAAAAGGTCCTTTGCCTTTCCCGTGGGGGAGGGGTATGGGCACATGAGAAGTTGCCATAGAAACAGTTTTTGTTCCAGGGTCTGGTGTTGATTACCAGAGGCGGGAAAATAGGATAGGCCACGCCTTATGGATATACAGACCATGTATTTTGTCTTATGTCTTCAGAGATTGCAAGGTCGCCCACATGCTGTGTAATCTCTCCCGGACGTTGGATCTCTCAATGAATCCCAGTGTTTGACATTCAGAATTCCTGCTCCTCCCGTGTCTCTCGGAGTCCTGATTTCCATCGCAACAGAAGTTTCCCTTACAGTTCCAAACTCTCATCTCATCTTGTGGCCTTTGAGCTCCAGACTGTTTCAGATCCTTGATGATGGCGTTTCATCACGGCAGCATTTAGTTTAGACGGTAGCTGCCGGGTCCCGCATAAGCTCCGCCCCCTCCTCTTTAAAGCTTTATCCCCAAATCAGCCCTTTAGAAACAGGAAGTGAAACAGAGGGATACGAGGCGTGGCTAGAATGATCTGTTTTGGTACTTTGAGCAAAACACTTTATAGCCATGTTTTTTATATATTTGTATATATCCGAGAGTTATGCTATCGCCTACACACAGCATGAGAGGTGACCGTTATGTTAAAGAAGCATTTAGCTGCAATGTTGGGTCCCAGTGTCCCCAGGATAAAAGACGGCTAAGTCGACCTGAAGTAGCTTCCCGTCTAAAGACCGTCTTCCTGTGTCTCCTCTCCTCTAGGCATGGTGTCGGTGTTGGATCTGATGCAGGGAGGCTTTCCATCCCGCGCTCCTTTCCACGAGCTCTACAACATGTACCAGCAGTACATGCCTCCCAAGCTCTGCCGCCTCGACCCCCGACTCTTCTGCAAGGTGCTTTTATTATCCTCTTTTTGTATACATTCAGACATAACATACATACAGTTTAAAAACTCTCCCTGGTCCCCGGCTTGAGCTTCAGCCTCAGGATCCATGTCTCTGGGATCCTCTCAAAGCTCCGACTTTCTCTCAAAGTTCCGACTTTCTGTTCCGACTTTCTCTCAAAGTTCGGACTTTCTCTCAAAGTTCGGACTTTCTCTCAAAATTACGACTTTCTCTCAAAATTCAGACTTTCTCTCAAAATTACGACTTTCTCTCAAAATTACGACTTTCTCTCAAAGTTCCGACTTTCTCTCAAAATTACGACTTTCTCTCAAAGTTCTGACTTTCTCTCAAAGTTCCGACTTTCTCTCAAAGTTCCGACTTTCTCTCAAAATTACGACTTTCTCTCAAAGTTCAGACTTTCTCTCAAAATTACGACTTCTCTCAAAATTCTGACTTTCTCTCAAAGTTCCGACTTTCTCTCAAAGTTAAGACTTTCTCTCAAAGTTCCGACTTTCTCTCAAAGTAACGACTTTCTCTCAAAGTTCCGACTTTCTCTCAAAGTTCTGACTTTCTCTCAAAGTTCTGACTTTCTCTCAAAGTTCCGACTTTCTCTCAAAGTTCAGACTTTCTGTTCCGACTTTCTTTCAAAGTTCGGACTTTCTCTCAAAGTTCGGACTTTCTCTCAAAGTTCGGACTTTCTCTCAAAGTTCGGACTTTCTCTCAAAGTTCGGACTTTCTCTCAAAATTACGACTTTCTCTCTCAGTTACGACTTTCTCTCTCAGTTACGACTTTCTCTCAAAGTTCCGACTTTCTCTCAAAGTTCCGACTTTCTCTCAAAGTTTCGACTTTCTCTCAAAGTTTCGACTTTCTCTCAAAATTCCTACTTTCTCTCAAAATTCCTACTTTCTCTCAAAGTTCCGACTTTCTCTCAAAATTACGACTTTCTCTCAAAATTATGACTTTCTCTCAAAGTTCCGACTTTCTCTCAAAGTTCAGACTTTCTTTCAAAGTTCGGACTTTCTCTCAAAGTTCGGACTTTCTCTCAAAGTTCGGACTTTCTCTCAAAGTTCGGACTTTCTCTCAAAATTACGACTTTCTCTCTCAGTTACGACTTTCTCTCAAAGTTCCGACTTTCTCTCAAAGTTCCGACTCTCTCTCAAAGTTCCGACTTTCTCTCAAAATTACGACTTTCTCTCAAAATTATGACTTTCTCTCAAAGTTTCGACTTTCTCTCAAAGTTTCGACTTTCTCTCAAAGTTCCGACTTTCTCTCAAAATTCGGACTTTCTCTCAAAGTTCTGACTTTCTCTCAAAGTTCCGACTTTCTCTCAAAGTTCTGACTTTCTCTCAAAGTTCCGACTTTCTCTCAAAGTTTCGACTTTCTCTCAAAGTTTCGACTTTCTCTCAAAATTCCTACTTTCTCTCAAAATTCCTACTTTCTCTCAAAATTATGACTTTCTCTCAAAGTTTCGACTTTCTCTCAAAGTTTCGACTTTCTCTCAAAATTCCTACTTTCTCTCAAAATTACGACTTTCTCTCAAAATTACGACTTTCTCTCAAAGTTTCGACTTTCTCTCAAAGTTCCGACTTTCTGTTCCGACTTTCTCTCAAAGTTCGGACTTTCTCTCTCAGTTACGACTTTCTCTCTCAGTTACGACTTTCTTTCTCAGTTCCGACTTTCTCTCTCAGTTCCGACTTTCTCTCAAAGTTCCGACTTTCTCTCAAAGTTCTGACTTTCTCTCAAAGTTCAGGCTTTCTCTCAAAGTTACGACTTTCTCTCAAAGTTCGGACTTTCTCTCAAAGTTCGGACTTTCTCTCAAAGTTCGGACTTTCTCTCAAAGTTCCGACTTTATCTCAAAGTTCAGACTTTCTGTTCCGACTTTCTTTCAAAGTTCGGACTTTCTCTCAAAGTTCGGACTTTCTCTCAAAATTACGAATTTCTCTCTCAGTTACGACTTTCTCTCTCAGTTCCGACTTTCTCTCAAAGTTCCGACTTTCTCTCAAAGTTCCGACTCTCTCTCAAAGTTCCGACTTTCTCTCAAAATTACGACTTTCTCTCAAAATTACGACTTTCTCTCAAAGTTCTGACTTTCTCTCAAAGTTCAGACTTTCTCTCAAAGTTCAGACTTTCTCTCAAAATTCCGACTTCCTCTCTCAGTTCCGACTTTCTCTCAAAGTAACGACTTTCTCTCAAAGTTCCGTCTTTCTCTCAAAGTTCCGTCTTTCTCTCAAAGTTCCGACTTTCTCTCAAAGTTCCGACTTTCTCTCAAAATTCCGACTTTCTCTCAAAATTCCGACTTCCTCTCAAAGTTCAGACTTTCTCTCAAAGTAACGACTTTCTCTCAAAGTTCCGACTTTCTCTCAAAGTTCGACTTTCTCTCTCAGTTACGACTTTCTCTCTCAGTTACGACTTTCTCTCAAAGTTCGGACTTTCTCTCAAAGTTCCGACTTTCTCTCAAAGTTCCGACTTTCTCTCAAAGTTCCGACTTTCTCTCAAAGTTCAGACTTTCTGTTCCGACTTTCTTTCAAAGTTCGGACTTTCTCTCAAAGTTCGGACTTTCTCTCAAAATTACAACTTTCTCTAAAGTTCGGACTTTCTCTCAAAGTTCGGACTTTCTCTCAAAATTACGAATTTCTCTCTCAGTTACGACTTTCTCTCTCAGTTCCGACTTTCTCTCAAAGTTCCGACTTTCTCTCAAAGTTCCGACTCTCTCTCAAAGTTCCGACTTTCTCTCAAAATTACGACTTTCTCTCAAAATTCTGACTTTCTCTCAAAGTTCTGACTTTCTCTCAAAGTTCTGACTTCTCTCAAAATTCTGACTTTCTCTCAAAGTTCCGACTTTCTCTCAAAGTTCTGACTTTCTCTCAAAATTCTGACTTCTCTCAAAATTCTGACTTCTCTCAAAGTTCCGACTTTCTCTCAAAGTTCAGACTTTCTCTCAAAGTTCCAACTTTCTCTCAAAGTTCCGACTTTCTCTCAAAATTCTGACTTCTCTCAAAGTTCCGACTTTCTCTCAAAGTTCCGACTTCTCTCAAAATTCTGACTTCTCTCAAAATTCTGACTTCTCTCAAAGTTCCGACTTTCTCTCAAAGTTCCGACTTTCTCTCAAAAGTCTGACTTCTCTCAAAATTCTGACTTCTCTCAAAGTTCCGACTTTCTCTCAAAGTTCCGACTTTCTCTCAAAATTCTGACTTCTCTCAAAATTCTGACTTCTCTCAAAGTTCAGACTTTCTCTCAAATTCTGACTTCTCTCAAAATTCTGACTTTCTCTCAAAGTTCCAACTTTCTCTCAAAGTTACGACTTTCTCTCAAAATTCTGACTTCTCTCAAAATTCTGACTTTCTCTCAAAGTTCCAACTTTCTCTCAAAGTTACGACTTTCTCTCAAAGTTCCGACTTCTATTATGAATTGTTGTTATTATGATATTACCCCATGTTAATGTGCTCCTCTTGCTTGGTTCCAGGCTCTGTTCATGGCTCTGGGTCTGAATGAAAACGACTATAAGTTCGGACTGACTCGAGTGTTTTTCCGGCCGGGGAAGGTGAGTCCTTTTTGTTAAACGTCCTCTATTCATTCCCCTTTGGCACAATAGGTATTGTAGTGTAAGGATTCTGGGCTGCTAGCAGCTGCCCACTGCTCCTATTACTAGGATGGGTTAAATGTCACTGTGCATGTGTGTGACAAATAAAAGGGGGTTTCATATTCTTAGGAAAATTATGATAAAATATCAAGATATGTCTCGAAAAGGTCATTAGACCGCGGCAGTCAGCATGGCTTCAACACGTGTATTTCGCTTTATTCACAGCATTCATTTTGTTATCCTACAGTATTGTTGTTTTATAGTTATTTGTTTATTAACCCAATTTGTGTTCTTTGAAATTGATAAGGATATCGCATCGTGTTTGTTACTTTCGTTGCAGTTGTATTATGTCTCAAGTGTAATTTGGCTTGGCTTCCTATTTTGTATGGACATGCTTTTATTTTGAAGGAGAGTTAGCGCTGTTGACAGGAAGTTGTTGTTGCTATGGAAACAACATGACGGAGATTAACACAGAAAAGTAATATCTGCATATAAAGACGGAGAAAGTAAACGATAACGTTTATGGTTAAGTGTTGGCACCCCCCGAAGAGGCACAAGCTCTGACGTTGATATCGGAGATTTCAATAAATTCAATTTGGGAAAAAACGGGGAACAAACAAAACAAATGTCTGAATAACGAAATTGAAACCCGAATAGTACTCCAACGAACGGATATTCGGGGACAGCCCTACTGTACTGTGAAGTGGGAAAGCTGTGACGTTATGTCTTGGTAATCTACCAACAACGGGCCCTCGGATATTAAAGCTATGAACTCGGCTGCTTCCTCCATTATTAAAGCGGCAGCAGACGGTCATCAGTCTGACGTTTCCAGAGGACTCGAACACAACGCATCTCTCGCCTGCTGTGGACTCTGTTATGAAAGATGCATGGAGGAACTGAGAGTCTCAAATGAACGCACTCGTAGTGAAATATGGAATAGATTTCCCCAAACCACAGATATTAATCTGCATTAGCTTCACAGCCGTCGCGCGGGGCAACAGAGTTTGGCTTCATGATGATGTATTATTAACCGCCATGATTCTGCTTCCCTGTCCTCTCCGCACTTCAAAGGCTGTAGGACGTATGGTACGGTTGCATCTATGCGATCCGAAGGGAAGCTTGATATTCGAGTGGTCACTTTAAGAAGTGAAAATCACAGACCGTTAAAACATTTAATTGGCATCTTGGAAGTTGAGCCATTTAGCGCGTTTGTGCATTAATTAACTAGGGATGGGTATCGTTAAGATGTTAACGGGAATACTACTCGTACTGCTTATCGATCCGGTATTTAACGATATTTTTACAGGATCTTTTTACGAAGTGGAAAACGGAACTAACTGGAAACAGAATTACGATTTCTTTATTTAATGTAAAGTGTGGATTCTGGGCCTGCTGTACTAACTAAGTACATTCAATGCGTCTCAACCACAGAGTTCAGATAGTCTCCTAAACCCTACGGAGAGATCCCATTGGCTCTGAGAGAGGGAACAGGAAGTGGAGACATGCTGACTCACTTCCTGGTTTGAGGACTCTTTCTTGCACCGCTCTATACCACTCTCCACTTGAGTTAAAAACACAGAAATAGAAATCCTCCCGTTTTCCCTCGATCACGAAGTCGGACCCGGACCGCCTGGGGAAGAAAGTGTCTTGACGTTTAAAGTTAAATTACAGTTTGAGTAAGGGAAGACGTGACTTCAGTTAAAGGTTACAGAATAAAACGGGTTAAACTCGAGGCTAATGCAGAAAGTGGAGAGCAGGGGGGTCAAACTCAAGGCCCGGGGGCCAAATCCGGCCCGCGACTTCATTTCATGTGGCCCGCAAGAGCGTAATATGTTTATTATACGGTTACAGGCCGATTTACAGATGCACGATGTCCATAAACTACATGTCCCACAATGCATCTTGCATTAGATTTTAATTTTTTATTTAACTATTTTTCAGAATTTGTTCTTTTAAAATAATTTTGTGACATTCTCACTGAAGAGACATAATACATTATTTTAAATATATAAAATATTTATATATGTATTTTTATATAGTCTTAAAGTTACAACCGGCCCTTTGAGTGCAGCCATAATGCTGATGTGGCCCGCGAAGAAATTGAGTTTGACCCCCCTGGTGTAGAGGCGGAAATCCACCATCTTGTTTTCTACGCAGCTCTCGAGTTCAAAGCAAACCAGATATAACGATGTCCACCCGTCATACTCTCTCTGTGTTGTTTCCCCTCAGTTCAAAGAGTTCGATTCGATCATGAAGTCGGACCCGGACCACCTGGCCGAGCTGGTGAAGAAGGTGAACACCTGGCTGATCCACAGCCGCTGGAAGAAGGTCCAGTGGTGCGCGCTGTCCGTCGTCAAACGTGAGGCTTTCATTGCATTAC
>CM070490.1:3256634-3273679 GCA_036324585.1 Champsocephalus esox
CATCTTGGAGGTGAACATGCTGGACGTGGAGGTCCTGGGCTGGTGTGGTTACACGTGGTCTGCGGTTGTGAGGCCGGTTGGATGTACGGCTTGTGGTCGAGAAATGAACATTCAATTCACGGGCAACAGCTCTGGTGGACATTCCTGCTGTCAGCATGCCAATTGCACGCTCCCTCAAAACTTGGGTCATCTGTGGCATTGTGCTGTGTGATAAAACTGAACATTTTAGAGTGGCTGTTGCGACCTGGCTCAAAAGGCCACAACAAAAAGGAGACAGAACATGTCAACGCGTAGGTAAAGGGTGTTTATTTTCACAACACTGTTCAAGTCAACTGTGGTTCATACTCATCAGAGCCGGGTGCCTGCAGGAAACAAGCGAGAGAGCAGACAGGAGCAGAGAGGCTTTAAAATAGCTGCAGAGCACCAGACCCAGGTGCCCTGAGTTACTGCAATCAGTGCAATCAATGCGGCCAATGCAGCACAGACAGCACGGCCACACCCTCTCTACTGATGGACCCACAGGGGCATCAAATGCGGCTTTCACACCAGCGCTTTTCAGTTTCTAGCTCAGAGCGGGAGCTTTTCTGGTTCAGCTCCGGTTTCCCTTTTCAGCTCCCGCTCTGTTCACACGGCCCACTGGCGCCCCAGAGCTGCGTCATGGCGTCACCGTTTACATCGCTGATTTGCTCCCCAGGCAGCCATTACGGCACTCACAACAACAACAACAACAACAGCGTCGGGTCGATGATCGTGTTGCTTTTAATCACACGAAGCCAGAATAAATTGAATAACGACTTCTCCAGCCTGATGCTTTTCTCCAGAGTGCCGTGGTTCATTGTTTATTGATGTGTTTCTGCAGCATTTACCGACCGCTGCAGTGCTGGCTGCTCTTCCACGGGAGTTTATTCTCCCGTTAGCTCCCGTTAGCTCACACTGCAGCGGCCGCTCTAAAGTATTCACTGTCCGACTCACACAAGCAGCTGATGCATATCCCCAGTTCCCCTTAGCCTAAGTGAATGTGTGTCAGTCTGAATTGACTGTTTGGCATCACAACGCTGTTATGAAAGTTTCTCTGGTATAAAACGGGTGATGTTGGCATAGCAACCGAAGCTAAACTGACTACTTGCATCTGATAGCTGCAACAAAACGTCTGCCTCTCTCCACGATGATCGATAACAGTGAACGGACGGTCAAAGTAAGGTACAAATAAACAGAATCACACGAAGCCTGGTTAGTGCTGCCTGACTTTATAAAGTGTGTTTATAAGCCCTACTGCTTGTAGGCAGGCTAACAGTCGACCCATGTTCAGGGGAGGTGGGTTTAGTTTCCTGCACGCCTCGACGTAAAAGAGACGTAAGCGACGTCGCCTCTTAGCTCCGAAGCTCTTGCCTCTGGACCGACAATTTGTTGGAGCTGGAAATGAAGCGGATTCCGGAGCTAAGAGCCGGCGCCGCTGCGGTGTGAACAGGAAAACCCGGCGCTTTTCAGGCTCTAGCTCCGAGCCGGAAATAAAAAGGCGCTGGTGTGAAAGGGATGACAGTGGCCTTTTATTGTGGCCAGCCTAAGGCACACCTGTGCAATAACCATGCTGTCTAATCAGCATCTTGATATGCCACACCTGTGAGGTGGGATGGATTATCTCGGCAAAGGAGAAGTGCTCACGATCACACATTGTTTCAGATTTGTCAACAATATTTGAGAGAAATGGTTATTTTGTGTTTATAGAAAATGTTTTAGATCTTTGAGTTCATCTCATGAAAAATGGGAGCAAAAACAAAAGTGTTGCATTTATATTTTTGTTCAGTGTATGACCTTATTCAAATGCCGATGTTTGATGTAGTCTAACTGTTGGCCGTTAGTCCACTGCCATCATCAAAACACAATGCAGACTGTAGGCTATCAGATCGCCATTTTAACCTGTGTGTAGTCAAGAGGAGAAAAAAAACCCTAGCACTTTAGCAACCACCTAGCAAATTGTATTTACAAAAACTGATCTTACCATTTTCAGTTGCAGCTTTCTTTTGCGTCTTATCAGGGTGTCTTTTGGCAATGAGTTGCTCCTTTCCACCTGACAAAGTAGACAGTAGTGAAATAGAAAGACTCAGATTCAGAGAATATTATTATCATGTTTCTTTGTAGTTAAAGTTTTGTTGGAAGCTTGAGGCGGACTTTTGCAGTGGCTAAAAATATATATTTAAATGTTTACAACATCAGTGTCAAACTGGTAGTTTTGTGCATTATTTCTGTCATTACAGTAGTTACTCAACATAATGAATGTGTAGATATTGGACACAGGACTACAGGGCTACAGTAGATCCAGCTTTATAACGGAAACAATGGAGCCTCAGAAAGGTTAAAACGGGTCTACCAAGATCAAACCATTTAAAGCATAACAGGTATTGCCAACATATCTGTTATATTCCTTCTATTAAAACTTAATTATTATATTTGAGTTAATCACCTTAAATAATTCATAAAGAAAGGGAATTCGGTACATTATTTGAATTTATAATGTTTAACTTGAATAATTGGATTGAAGGACTGAATCTGAATAGAATAATCATTAATTAAATGTAACAGACTGTACATGATTTGTCCTTTTTTGTTGTGCTTTGCTTTCTGTTATTTAGTTTTTGTTTGTCTGTGTGGCGTTGCTCTTGTTGGGACCCCCTTGAAAACGAGATGGTGCCTCTCTTAATAAATACATTTCTATAATCTGAAATTGAATGCAAACATTTTGAACTGGATTCCAATAAATCTGAAAGAGAACCGTATATGAAATTTGATTCAGTTACTCTGAAACTGGAATTGAGCCTCACAGGAAATTCAACTCATAATATGAAGCCTATACATTTGTTTTTATACTTCCAAATTCAGCTTGCAGAATTCAAATTCAGTTTACAGAGACAAATATTGTACTGGATCAAAACGGTGGTTCTATCTTTTATTTAACAATTTCCATGTTGAATCAAAGTCTCACAGCTCCATTGATGATGCTTGTAAGTTCACGTTCAACCTACTTAGTTTTACAGATCAGATGTCCTAGAATTGAATCTCAAGTTTAGTAAACTCAGATTTTAAGATTAGACTCAGTTTTTTTTAAAGGTCCCATGTCATGGCCATTTCTACTGATCATAATTCCATTGTTGAGGTCTACGAGAATAGATTTACATTGTTTAATGTTTCAAAATCTTCTCATACAATGTTTCTTTGTTCACTCTCTGTCCTCCATGCCTTGTTGGAGCTCCTGCGGGACATTACTTGTGTTTACAATGCCTTGACTTACCCTCATCATCATTATCACTCCCACCATCGTCAGCATCATCATGTATTTTAGTAGCAGTCCTCTTCCGCCTCTTAACGGAGGAGCTTGTGGTGGACAGTTGTGGCTGTTCTCCATCTGATAAAGATTACAATAGTACAATGAAAAAACTGAACTCAGAATTTGGACATTACATCATCACTATCACTCCCACCATCGTCAGCATCATCATGTATTTTAGTAGCAGTCCTCTTCCGCCTCTTAACGGAGGAGCTTGTGGTGGACAGTTGTGGCTGTTCTCCATCTGATAAAGATTACAATAGTACAATGAAAAAACTGAACTCAGAATTTGGACATTACATCATCATTATCACTCCCACCATCGTCAGCATCATCATGTATTTTAGTAGTAGTCCTCTTCTGCCTCTTAACGGAGGAGCTTGTGGCTGTTCTCCATCTGATAAGAGGGCAGGTAGGTTCGACATTAACAATGCCGATGGCTTTTTGTCACAAAAGGTTAACTCTCAAATATCCTTTGTTATTTATATTATGTCTCTCTTGAGAATGAGACGGCGTGTTTCAATGAGATTAAGGTGTAAGTGTCCCAACTGAATGCAAAGCTAACATTGGCAACACAATCAATTTGATTAGAATGTTTTATAATGGAATGTTCAAACTGGCCTCGAGTTACGCTGCACTGCAGAGCAACACTTAACATTGGACATGATATTACTTACCATCATTATCTTCTGGTCGTCTGTCTGCATCCAATGTTCCTCTCTTTTTGACTGCTCTCGAACCTCTGGTTGAGGTGTCTTCATGTCTTTTACCTTTTAAAATGTTCACAGTCGGTAGAATTAGGAGACTTCATTTTACAGATAAGTAATTTATCCCCAAAGAAGAATGTTGTTGTTGCTGCAGCATTTAAATCACAAAAGATACCAGTTACAAAAAAGTAGTGCATAGTGACAATTACCAAATATATACATATACCAGAAATATTATACTAATTAAAATAAATGTTATAATTTATCAATCTTCATTTACATACCAAAATCCACTGAGTCCAGTGTTTTCAGACTCTTCCCTTTAAGCGACTGTGCTCCATGCTCCATTGCGAAAAGTAGTTTTCCTATCTTGGCCACCTGAAAGGTTTTGTCCGTTTGGCGATAGTACTCACAATGGACTCTTATGTCGTGTCCCATAAAGCGAGCTACTTGTTCCAGCTCTTGATTATCCAAGTCCAGAAGCTGGCATAAGGTAGCAACATGCTTCCTTAATTTTGTTGACCTCAGGAGTTCGGGGTTGTTTGCCTTGCTCTGCTCAGCAAATTTCCTGAGGCAGTCACACCCACGAATATTTGTTATTGTACCAATTCTGGCAAATAGAAATGGGTTTTCCTGGAGTATGCCAACTTCCTTTCGTTTGTCGATCAGGAAATCGAGAGACGATTTAGTGCGCTCAGTTAGTAGAACGGGCACTTTTCTACCTCTCTTCCCACGTGTGACTATTCGTGTTAGCCTGTGGCTCAGTTGTTTTTCGACTGGTGATAAGGTCTCGTAAATATCCTGGTTCACATGGCCTGTGTCTGCTTTCAGATATGTCTCTAATGTCAAGTGTGACGCTTCTCCTTCACGTCTCTTGTTGAAAACAATAATTTGTGCAAGAAGGCTCTCACTTAAAGTTTTGTACGCTGTGGCGCTCACATGCTCTCTCATCTCTGCCTTTGCTTCATCCTCAATTTTCCTTAAGTAGTTTTGCAGAGTCACAATATCCTCTGTTAAAGGAACACTATCTTCATTGTTCCACTTCCTTTGTTCCATTGTACTATGTGCATTCATCGACACATAGGTGGACCAAGAGTTATCCAGCAACTGCTTAAACTTCTTGGCTTTCTTCTCAGTTACAACATCTGATGTCATCAAACAATGTCCAATCCAGGATTCTGTTGCCCCTTTGAGAGAAAATCCAATCTTCACTGCAGTAGATGGCTTTCCATATTCACAGGTGGTATTGTTGTAGTTTGAGACACTCCTTGCTGCTTTAATTGCGAGCTGAAAAAGTGTTGGGTCACAAATGTCTTTAAGATTTCTGACACGCTTGTCAATCTTATTGGCAGCCAACACAAACCGTCCCAGTTCTCTCAACTTTTGTGCTATGTACCTATGTTGAGATTTTTCACGGCCTTTCCTTGCAAACAATGCATCTCCATATGTACATATCATCTCATCGCTTCTGATGTGAGAGGTTACATTATCTTGCAGCATATTGTGGATTAGATTCTGAATTCCCTCTGATGATTCCACCAGATTTGGAAGGAGTTGTGAGGAGGCTTTTTGAACTCTTCTTCTTTTGCCTTTTTCCCTTTCCTCTGTCCTATCTCTACATGACTTCTCGTGTCTCCAGAGTTCAGTCCTCTTGAACATGGCATAGCAGTGTTGGCATGGTAGGTAGTCCTTTACCGATGTCTTCTCAGAGGGCTGTTTCCATGTAATAATCTCCCCATGTCCTTTTTGTAAGACCTCGGAATTGTGTTGCCAGTCCCCCTTATTGCGAAGAGATTCCAAAAGTCTCTTCCTTTTTTTTGAGCCAGTCTGAAAACTAAACGCATAGGCAACATCAGTTTCATCACTATGTTTTCGTTCTAAATGTCGTGCCATCTTCAAATTGGACTTTTTACAGTACAAACAATAATGGGCTTTGTCCCAAGCTCTTCCACCATCCTTTTTTTTGCTTGATTTAACAGTGACTTGCTGCCTCTTTGTATCCACTCGCCGCTTCCTTCTTCCTTTCAATTGTTCAGCTATCTGAATTGACTTGGTTTCTTGGTCTCCAGCTTCCAGCACCTCATGTTCAGTGGATGATGAGTGACAGTCTGTCTCTGATACATTATTCCTTGTTGACTCAAAGAGCTCATTTTCACTGGATGATGGTGATGGGGGGCAGTACTCTTCCCCAGATCCACTATTGCTGGAAAACACCGTCTCATCAAGGAGCGCATCATACTCATCCGATAAAGGGCACTGATCTTTGTCTGATCCACTGCGGCTGGATAACTCCATCTCCCTAGTCAAGTCCTGTTTTTAAAAGTTCCCCTTTCACAGAGAACACTTCAAGTTCAGTGGCTGATGAGTGGAGGTGGTCTTTGTCGGATCCACTTTAACTTCCTCCATGAGATAACTCCACCTTGGAGGAAAAAACTGGGAAAAAAAGATTTTTTTCACTCAGCAAATCAATTTCTTTCTAAATGATGCAGATACGTTACTTGATTAAGCTTTACATCACCACATACATAAAGGTATACATTTCCAGACTGCCTGTGAAGACCACCAATTGTAAGTCCCTTTCAATTGTATCTTCAATATAAAACTACAAGTAGCAAGTTTCTTTTTCAAATTGTACGGGTTCTGGCAGGGAAAAAAAAAGTTGTATTTTTAACAGACTGACAGTATAACTACAGACTACAGTGTGGATAAAAGAGGCAAAATGAATGTAGGGGAGGGTACGGTCCGGTCTAGCTCTGCTTTCCTCGTTGTGGTCATTTTAAAGAAAAGTCAATTAAATATGACAGGAGGCCGAGAGGCATCAGCTGTCCATTGTTTTTTATACAGCTTAGATGTTATGATTTCAGAAGAACATAACACTGTTTATGACAACTTATATATTTACTTTTAATTAAATTCACAACTTGGCTTGATTTGACAAAAATGTAGGCTACATGATGATATGACTCAATTAAATAAAATGAATTAAACATAGAATAGCCTCAGACATTACATAAAAACACAAGTATCAAGTATTCTGAAATAAACAATATATTTATTAAACATAGCAACACTATCATAGACTGAATATATTTTGAATTTCGCTCACCTCTCTGGACACACACGTGTATCTCAAACCCTACACACCAACTGAACCCCAGCAAACAGAGCTGTCCTCAACACTTTTATTTTATTATATAATATAGCATGTTGTTGTTTGAACTGCATTTTTTTTTAAATAAAAAAAGATGTACTTTTTAATGGTATAGGCTACTTAATATAATGACATATTAAATGATGAGTGATATACAGTCTATAATACAAACACTTTACCCAGTTTTCTGTACAAACATGCAGCAGCTGTTTCAAGTGTCATGTCACAATTAAAGCAGTATAATTAATAACAGAAGTAACATCCAGGGGACACCTAATAATGAATGTGGTAACAACAGTGCATTAGAAGGTGCTTCAACATAGACTGTAAATGGACGTAGTGTCCGTGACGTCCCACATAGGATTCTGCAGAGTTGCCGTGAAGCCCTTAGTTGCGGAGTCGGCCACTAACGGCTCGACAGGGACGTCAGAGTCTAATCCCGCCTTCTCCAAATAAGGACAAAGAGGCGGAGCAGAGGCGGGACCTGCTGCCTCCGAACTGGAAGTAAACAGAGCTAGCTCAGGATAAGAAGCTAAGCGAACATGAAATAAATGCATACCAAGTTACTGATAACAGTGTAGTTCCCCTATATAAACGTGACATTCATAATCAAATGAGACAATCTGCAAGAGAATTAGCTATATTTTGTTATTCTTAACGCTTGTCATTCACACTTTGAAAAAAGACGGACTCCACCGCCCGGACCTAACGGAGCCGCAGGGGGCTAGCTCCAGGAAGCCGGCTGGAGCTAGCCCCCTGCGGCTCCGTTAGCTCCGGCGGCCACCAAAGACGGACTGCACCGCCCGGACCTAACGGAGCCGCAGGGGGCTAGCTCCAGGAAGCCGGCTGGAGCTAGCCCCCTGCGGCTCCGTTAGCTCCGGCGGCCACCAAAGACGGACTGCACCGCCCGGACCTAACGGAGCCGCAGGGGGCTAGCTCCAGGAAGCCGGCTGGAAAGACGGACTCCACCGCCCGGACCTAACGGAGCCGCAGCGGGCTAGCTCCAGGAAGCCGGCTGGAGCTAGCCCCCTGCGGCTCCGTTAGCTCCGGCGGCCACCACTGGGATAAGGTCCAGCCAAATGTTAATAGGGGACCTTATCCCAGTGGTGGCCGCTGGAGCTAACGGAGCCGCAGGGGGCTAGCTCCAGGAAGCCGGCTGGAGCTAGCCCCCTGCGGCTCCGTTAGCTCCGGCGGCCACCACTGGGATAAGGTCCAGCCAAATGTTAATAGGGGACCTTATCCCAGTGGTGGCCGCTGGAGCTAACGGAGCCGCAGGGGGCTAGCTCCAGCCGGCTTCCTGGAGCTAGCCCGCTGCGGCTCCGTTAGGTCCGGGCGGTGGAGTCCGTCTTTTTTCAAAGTGTGAATGACAAGCGTTAAGAATAACAAAATATAGCTAATTCTCTTGCAGATTGTCTCATTTGATTATGAATGTCACGTTTATATAGGGGAACTACACTGTTAGCAGTAACTTGGTATGCATGTATTTCATGTTCGCTTAGATTCTTAGCCTGAGCTAGCTCTGTTTACTTCCAGTTCGGAGGCAGCAGGTCCCGCCTCTGCTCCGCCTCTTTGTCCTTATTTGGAGAAGGCGGGATTAGACTCTGACGTCCCTGTCGAGCCGTTAGTGGCCGACTCCGCAACTAAGGGCTTCACGGCAACTCTGCAGAATCCTATGGGAGACCTCACGGACACTACGTCCATTTACAGTCTATGTTGAAGCACCTTCTAATGCACTGTTGTTACCACATTCATTATTAGGTGTCCCCTGGATGTTACTTCTGTTATTAATTATACTGCTTTAATTGTGACATGACACTTGAAACAGCTGCTGCATGTTTGTACAGAAAACTGGGTAAAGTGTTTGTATTATAGGCTGTATATCACTCATCATTTAATATGTCATTATATTAAGTAGCCTATACCATTAAAAAGTACATCTTTTTTTATTTAAAACAAAATGCAGTTCAAACAACAACATGCATAATGGCTATATTATATAATAAAATAAAATAAAAGTGTTGAGGACAGCTCTGTTTGCTGGGGTTCAGTTGGTGTGTAGGGTTTGAGATACACGTGTGTGTCCAGAGAGGTGAGGGAAATTCAAAATATATTCAGTCTATGATAGTGTTGCTATGTTTAATAAATATATTGTTTATTTTATGTCATGTCTGAGGCTATTCTATGTTTAATTCATTTTATTTAATTGAGTCATATCATCATGTAGCCTACATTTTTGTCAAATATATACCATTAAAAAGTACATATTTTTTTATTAAAAACAACTGCACTTCAAAAAACAACATACATCACGGCTATATTATATAATACATTAAGTGTTGAGGACAGCTCTGTTTGCTGGGGTTAGCCTATTTTCATTCATTGTCAACTGTACAGAAATAGACCTTTTGTTCGTAAACTATTACAAATAAATAAAAATAATCATTACCTTTGAATTTTCATGTGCTGTCTCACAATTTGGTGGTGACGTTTTCAAATGTCCAGCCAGAATGATGAACAGTTAGAGTCTTCAGCTCATGCCATGGTCAAGCGCAAAGGTGGGGGTCAATCCCCCACATTCCCCCCCCCCACACTTTCTTTGCAGCAGGCAGGTGCAGGGGGAGGGGCGATGGGGGTCAGAGCGTGACACGACAATTTGTTCTCTTATCAAGTCTGATAAACAGGCCTGATATACAGCCTAGAATATTTGTATTTATAGAAACACACTATTGCAAGTAAAAGTACAATCATTTAAGTATTTTAAGTTAAGTACAATGAATAATGAATAAGTATAAGTATTTTTTATAAACATTTAGGCTTAAATATAGGTTCCACTCATAGACTGTAAGGACTAGAGTTAGGGTTAGGGACTTTTTCGCCATCAATACATCATTTCAGATTGAAGTTCAAATGAAGGCCTGGCTAAAAACGTATACTATAGTAATAGAGACAATAATACCTTTCAAAAAATCATATAAATTCAACAAAAAGAACTAGCTGCATAATTTTCACACTGCATCATCTACTGTACTTGTACTTTACTGTTGGGAAATTCAGCTTTCTACATGCTTTGACCGCCATTTTATGCATCAAAATCCACTTCAGAAAAAGCCCATCCATTAACATGGGCAACCTTTCTCCAACTCTATACTTTCTTTGCAGCAGGCCGGTGCAGGGGGGAGGGGCAATGGGGGGCAGAGAGTGACACGACAATTTGTTCTCTTATCAAGTCTGATAAACAGGCCTGATATACAGCCTAGAATATTTGTATTTATAGAAACACACTATTGCAAGTAAAAGTACAATCATTTAAGTATTTTAAGTTAAGTACAATGAATAATGAATAAGTATAAGTATTTTTTATAAACATTTAGGCTTAAATATAGGTTCCACTCATAGACTGTAAGGACTAGAGTTAGGGTTGGGGACTTTTTCGCCATCAATACATCATTTCAGATTGAAGTTCAAATGAAGGCCTGGCTAAAAACGTATACTATAGTAATAGAGGCAATAATACCTTTCAAAAAATCATATAAATTCAACAAAAAGAACTAGCTGCATAATTTTCACACTGCATCATCTACTTGTACTTTACTGTTGGGAAATTCAGCTTTCTACATGCTTTGACCGCCATTTTATGCATCAAAATCCACTTCAGAAAAAGCCCATCCATTAACATGGGCAACCTTTCTCCAACTCTATACTTTCTTTGCAGCAGGCCGGTGCAGGGGGGAGGGGCGATGGGGGGCAGAGAGTGACACGACAATTTGTTCTCTTATCAAGTCTGATAAACAGGCCTGATATACAGCCTAGAATATTTGTATTTATAGAAACACACTATTGCAAGTAAAAGTACAATCATTTAAGTATTTTAAGTTAAGTACAATGAATAATGAATAAGTATAAGTATTTTTTATAAACATTTAGGCTTAAATATAGGTTCCACTCATAGACTGTAAGGACTAGTTAGGTTAGGGACTTTTTCGCCATCAATACATTACATTACATTGCATTTAGCTGACGCTTTTATCCAAAGCGACTTACAATAAGTACATTCGACCAGGAAGACACAACCTTGAAGAAAACAGAATCATATAAGTACATCAGGTTTCATAGAGCCAAGTATTTCAAGTGCTACTCAACTGGCTTTAGATAAGCCAGCCCTTTGTTAGTATATAAGTGCTCTGTTAGCAGTTCTTTGTTAATAGTTCTATCGCTCGAAGTGGAGTCGAAAGAGATAAGTTTTCAGTCTGCGACAGAAGGTGTGTAAGCTATCTGCTGTCCTGATGTCAATGGGAGCTCATTCCACCATCTTGGAGCCAGGACAGCAAACCCACGTGTTTTAGCTGATGGGAACTTGGGTCCCCCTCGCAGCGAGGGTGCAGCGAGTCGTTTGGCTGATGCAGAGCGGAGTGCACGTGCTGGGGTGTACGGTTTAACCGTGTCCTGGATGTAGGAAGGGCCAGATCCATTCGCAGCATGGTGCGCAGGTACCAGGGTCTTGAAGTGAATTCTAGCAGTTACCGGAAGCCAGTGGAGGGAGCGGAGGAGCGGCGTGGTGTGGGAACATGTAGGAAGGTTGAAGACCAGACGAGCCGCTGCATTCTGGATGAGAGAGGTCGGATGGCACATGCAGGGAGACCAGCAGGAGGGAGCTGCAGTAGTCTAGGCGTGAGGTGACGAGAGCCTGGACCAGAAGCTCTGTCGCTTTCTGTGTCAGCTGGGGACGTATCTTCCTGATGTTGTAAAGCGTGTATCTGCAGCAGCGGGTTGTAGCAGCGATGTTTGCAGTGAAGGACAGGTTGTTATCTAGGGTCACACCCAGATTCCTTGCAGTCTGGGTCGGGGAAACAACAGAGGGGCCGATGTTGATTGTCAGGTCAAGAGTGGGACAATCTTTTCCCGGAAGGAAAAGCAGTTCAGTTTGGTTGAGCTTGAGATGATGAGCGGACATCCACTGAGAGATGTCAGCTAGACAAGCAGAGATGCGTGCGACGACCTGGTTCTCTGAGCGGGGGAAGGGCAGAATTCATTGGGTGTCGTCAGCGTAGCAGCGGTATGAAAAACCATGCGGGCTAATGACAGATCCGAGCAAGTTTGTGTACAGTGAGAAGAGGAGGGGACCAAGAACAGAGCCCTGAGGGACCCATGTAGGTAATTGACAAGGGTCGGACTCGGACCCTCTCCAAGTAACCCTGTAGGTGCGGTCTTTGAGGTATGAGGTGAGGAGGGAAAGTGCAGAGCCTGAAACTCCAAGTTCTTGGAGAGTGTGAAGGAGGATCTGATGGTTCACCGTGTCGAATGCAGCAGACAGGTCCAACAGGACGAGGACAGAGGAGAGGGAGGCTGCTTTAGCAGTGTGCAGTTCCTCAGTGACAGCAATGAGGGCAGTTTCTGGGGAGCGACCTGTCTTGAAACCAGACTGGTGCGGATCCAGAAGGTGGTTCTGATGGAGATAGCAGGAGAGTTGTTTAAAGACAGCGCGTTCAAGTGTTTTAGACAGGAACGGGAGGAGAGAGACAGGCCTGTGGTTTATAACGTCAGACGGGTCGAGAGTGGGTTTCTTTAGGAGAGGGTTTACTCTTGCCTCCTTGAGACTGTTTGGAAAGTGACCAGAAGTTAGAGAAGTGTTGATGAAATGGGTGAGAAACGGTAGAATATCAGGAGCGATAGTCTGAAGGAGGTTTGAAGGGATAGGGTCCAGAGGACAGGTGGTAGGGCGGGCAGAGGTAATGAGGGTAAGAACCTCACTTGGAGAGAGAGTGGAAAAGGAGGTCAGTGTGTGGGTGGAAGGAGGGTCAGGTGACCCGGCGGTGAGTAAAGGTGAGTCAGAAAAAGAAGAGCGAATATCATCAAACTTTTTTTCAAAGTGGTTAACAAAGTCGCTTGACAGAAGTGAGGAGGGGGAAGGGGCTTCGGGGGGGTCCAGGAGGGAGGAGGGGGAAGGGGCTATGGGGGGGTCCAAGAGGGTGGAGAAGATGAATAGTTTTTTAGGATTGGAATAGGAAGATTGGATCTTATCTTGAAAGAAAGTGCTTTTTGCCTGAGAGATCGAAGAAGAGAAAGAGGAGAGGAGAGCCTGATAGGTTAGGAGGTCGTCACGGTGTTTGGATTTCCACCATTTCCGCTCTGCTGCCCGAAGGATGGTTCTATTAGCATACAGTGCGTCATTTAGCCAGGGAGCAGGAGGAGACTGCCGAGGTGTGAGAGGACAGAGCGAGCCCAGAGAGGATGAGAGAGTAGAGAGGAGAGTTTCTGCAGCAGAGATTGGAGGCAGGAGTTGAAACGAGTCAGAGGAAGGGAGGGCTGAGAGCACCGATGAGGCAAAGGTAGAGGGGGAGAGGGAACTAACCCATTTCTCTATCGTTTTGGCGATCAAACTTGACAAAAAAACACATCAAATCACATCTCCAAATCAATACGAAGCTAATGAAACCACTTTCAGACTCCGAGGGTGTTTACAAGTTTGTTTAGCAATGGCTTTTCACATCACACACACACACACACACACACACACACACACCAAGTACATACCCCACAAGTGGCGGTGTCATATATAGACTCCACTATGGCATAAAAAGACATTTCTCTCTCGTTTTGGCGATCAAACTTGACAAAAAAACACATCAAATCACATCTCCAAATCAATACGAAGCTAATGAAACCACTTTCAGACTCCTAGCGTGTTTACAAGTTTGTTTAGCAATGGCTTTTCACATCACACACACACACACACACTCACACACACACACACACACACACCAAGTACATACCCCACAAGTGGCGGTGTCATATACAGACTCCACTATGGCATAAAAAGACATTTCTCTATCGTTTTGGCGATCAAACTTGACAAAAAAACACATCAAATCACATCTCCAAATCAATACGAAGCTAATGAAACCACTGTCAGACTCCTAGCGTGTTTACAAGTTTGTTTAGCAATGGCTTTTCACATCACACACACACACACACACACACACACACACACACACACACACACACCAAGTACATACCCCACAAGTGGCGGTGTCATATATAGACTCCACTATGGCATACAAAGACATTTCTCTATCGTTTTGGCGATCAAACTTGACAAAAAAACACATCAAATCACATCTCCAAATCAATACGAAGCTAATGAAACCACTTTCAGACTCCTAGCGTGTTTACAAGTTTGTTTAGCAATGGCTTTTCACATCACACACACACACACACACACACACACACACACACACACACACACACACACACACACCAAGTACATACCCCACAAGTGGCGGTGTCATATATAGACTCCACTATGGCATAAAAAGACATTTCTCTATCGTTTTGGCGATCAAACTTGACAAAAAAACACATCAAATCACATCTCCAAATCAATACGAAGCTAATGAAACCACTTTCAGACTCCTAGCGTGTTTACAAGTTTGTTTAGCAATGGCTTTTCACATCACACACACACACACACACACACACACACACACACACACCAAGTACATACCCCACAAGTGGCGGTTGTTTTCGACACTAATTCCTGGGTAACAAAGTCCCCCTGCTCGGGTCGGATGAAAAGGGCCATAACTCCCTAAATCCCCATTAATCTTACCCAGCTTTCACACACTAATTCATGGGTAACACAGCCATGTGCACCCTGATTTTAAAGCAAATTAACCGTTGTTTTCGAAATATAATTCCCCCTGCTCGGGGTCGGATGAAAAGGGCCATATCTCCCTTAAATTCCCATTCATCTTACCCAGCTTTCACACACTAATTCGCTCGCGAATCTTCACTTTTATATCACTGGTCCATGCCTCAACAGCTCCAAGTGAAATCTGAAATCTCAACGTATGCCGTTTCCATGGAAACGGCATCCCTCGCCAAAAAATCCGATGTTGTTGTAAGTCAATGGAAAATCGTCCAAACAGCACCACACTTCAGACTATCATGAATGGTCCGGCCCTCAACAGCCCTCTGTGAAATTTGAAATCTCAACGTATGCCGTTTCCATGTCGTGTGTCCCCTAAAGCCACTCCAAAGTGGATATATTTGCGATGCTGCATCCCTGTGTGTGGGGGGGGTGTACCAATATTAACCCAGGGGTTGTTCAGAAAGTGCTATTGTACGCAACTATAGCGGAATCTGAACGACGCCGGACATCAAAGTCAAAGAATATTCGTGTGTGTGTGTGTGTGTGTGTGTGGTGTGTGTGTGTGTGGCCACTGCTACAATACTTAGGGAGCTATTTGTGTGTGTGTGTGTGTGTGTGTGTGTGTGTGTGTGCAATGCGCTGCAATGCAATTCTATGACACACATAGAAAAGTCTCTCTCCCCTGTCCTTCTCACCCTGTCTGTCTCTCACATGTCTGTCCTCACATGTCTGTTTCTGACCTCTCTGCCTCTCACCTGTGTGTCTATCACCCTGTCTGTCTCTCACATGTCTGTTCTCACCTGTCTGTCTCTCACCTGTCTGTGTCCCACCTGTCTCTCAGGTTGCCATGGAAACGGCATACGTTGAGATTTCAGATTTCACGTAGAGCTGTTGAGGGCCGGACCATTAATGATAGTCTGAAGTATGGTGGTGTTTGGACCATTTTCCATTGACTTACAACAACATGGGATTTTTTGGGGGGGGGATGCGTTGCCATGGCAACGGCATACGTTGAGATTTCAGATTTCACGTAGAGCTGTTGAGGGCCGGACCATGAATGATAGTCTGAAGTATGGTGGTGTTTGGACCATTTTCCATTGACTTACAACAACATGGGATTTTTTGGGGGGGGGGATGCGTTGCCATGGCAACGCCAAATGATGACATCCCATAATTGACATATACATTATATGGCCCCAGGGCCCGGCCCTTATTGGCCTTGGCATCTCGAGTTCCTTGAATTTATAAAAAACTATAATTATTATTATTTTTAAGTTAGTGAGTGTACAGCAGGACTTTATAGTGTGCAGCAGTACATAATAGTGTACAGCAGGACAATATAGTGTACAGCTGTACACTGTGCAATTCACTTACTCACTATATTGAGTTGTCGTCCACAAAAAAATTATGTATATTTAAATACATAAAAATATTGGATAAGTGGACCCATATTTTGTTTCTGGCACCCCCGACAGCGCCATCTGGTGGTCCGAGGCGGAACAGAGTACGGCAAGGAAATATAGGGCATAAATACGGTAACGGGCGCCTAACATCGGGTCGAGGGGTCGAGGGGTCGAGGCCGCGACCCCCGGTAGCGCCGGGACCCCCGGCGAGACCTCGCGGGGTCCGTATATTTTACAAACGTGGAGGGGCGTGTGTAAAACGGGATTTAACGGGAGGCTCGGCAGCAAGTGTACGACGGCTCAATAATATGTCCCTTTCGTCCACTCCGAGGGTGCAGTGCTGCTACTATTGGAGCATCAATCAACTCATGAACGAGGATGCCACCAAGAGGCCCTTGGAAACAATTTCAAATAAGCGCTTACCTGAACCATGGCAATTTAACTTTCGTACGGTCATCATTATAACAATCATGACAGAGCTACCAAGTGCATGCTGAATTGAAGTTCCCTAAGCATAACTGCTATTAACAACATTCAGTTGTTCATAGGACAACATGCCTCTTCGATTGTAATACACCGAGAGCCAAAGCCGTATCATTCAAAAGCCATGCTCAACAAACAATTGTCCTGCTCATCCAATAATTGTCTTGAAAAGACTCAACATTCTACTGCCATATTTCTGAAAGTGCTTTTTACTCTATCTCGATTCCCGATAACTTTTCTTGGTTGAGTTCTTTGAAGTTGATCGGGATCAAAGAAGAGTGTTTCTGCCCGGTTTTGAGCCAGGGACCTTTCGCGTGTTAGGCAAACGTGA
>CM070490.1:3274179-3279179 GCA_036324585.1 Champsocephalus esox
CAGAAAGTACAGGTATTTGAGTTCAACATGAGAGAAGTAGAAAGTACAGGTATTTGAGTTCAACATGTGAGAAGTAGAAAGTACAGGTATTTGAGTTCAACATGAGAGAAGTAGAAAGTACAGGTATTTGAGTTCAACATGAGAGAAGTAGAAAGTACAGGTATGTGAGTTCAACATGTAAGAAGTAGAAAGTAAGGTATTTGAGTTCAACATGAGATAAGTAGAAAGTACAGGTATTTGTGTTCAACATGTAAGAAGTAGAAAGTACAGGTATTTGAGTTCAACATGTAAGAAGTAGAAAGTACAGGTATTTGAGTTCAACATGAGAGAAGTAGAAAGTACAGGTATTTGAGTTCAACATGTAAGAAGTAGAAAGTACAGGTATTTGAGTTCAACATGTAAGAAGTAGAAAGTACAGGTATTTGAGTTCAACATGTAAGAAGTAGAAAGTACAGGTATTTGAGTTCAACATGTAAGAAGTAGAAAGTACAGGTATTTGAGTTCAATATGTGAGAAGTAGAAAGTACAGGTATTTGAGTTCAACATGTGAGAAGTAGAGAGTTCAGGTATTTGAGTTCAACATGTAAGAAGTAGAAAGTACAGGTATTTGAGTTCAACATGTGAGAAGTAGAAAGTACAGGTATTTGAGTTCAACATGAGAGAAGTAGAAAGTACAGGTATTTGAGTTCAACATGAGAGAAGTAGAAAGTACAGGTATTTGAGTTCAACATGTGAGAAGTAGAAAGTACAGGTATTTGAGTTCAACATGAGAGAAGTAGAAAGTACAGGTATTTGAGTTCAACATGAGAGAAGTAGAAAGTACAGGTATGTGAGTTCAACATGTAAGAAGTAGAAAGTAAAGGTATTTGAGTTCAACATGAGATAAGTAGAAAGTACAGGTATTTGTGTTCAACATGTAAGAAGTAGAAAGTACAGGTATTTGAGTTCAACATGTAAGAAGTAGAAAGTACAGGTATTTGAGTTCAACATGAGAGAAGTAGAAAGTACAGGTATTTGAGTTCAACATGTAAGAAGTAGAAAGTACAGGTATTTGAGTTCAACATGTAAGAAGTAGAAAGTACAGGTATTTGAGTTCAACATGTAAGAAGTAGAAAGTACAGGTATTTGAGTTCAACATGTAAGAAGTAGAAAGTACAGGTATTTGAGTTCAATATGTGAGAAGTAGAAAGTACAGGTATTTGAGTTCAACATGTGAGAAGTAGAGAGTTCAGGTATTTGAGTTCAACATGTAAGAAGTAGAAAGTACAGGTATTTGAGTTCAACATGTGAGAAGTAGAAAGTACAGGTATTTGAGTTCAACATGTGAGAAGTAGAAAGTACAGGTATTTGAGTTCAACATGTGAGAAGTAGAAAGTACAGGTATTTGGGTTCAACATGTGAGAAGTAGAAAGTACAGGTATTTGAGTTCAACATGTAAGAAGTAGAAAGTACAGGTATTTGAGTTCAACATGTGAGAAGTAGAAAGTACAGGTATTTGAGTTCAACATGTAAGAAGTAGAAAGTACAGGTATTTGAGTTCAACATGTGAGAAGTAGAAAGTACAGGTATTTGAGTTCAACATGTAAGAAGTAGAAAGTACAGGTATTTGAGTTCAACATGTGAGAAGTAGAAAGTACAGGTATTTGAGTTCAACATGTGAGAAGTAGAAAGTACAGGTATTTGAGTTCAACATGTAAGAAGTAGAAAGTACAGGTATTTGAGTTCAACATGTAAGAAGTAGAAAGTACAGATATTTGAGTTCAACATGTAAGAAGTAGAAAGTACAGGTATTTGGGTTCAACATGTAAGAAGTAGAAAGTACAGGTATTTGGGTTCAACATGAGAGAAGTAGAAAGTACAGGTATTTGGGTTCAACATGTAAGAAGTAGAAAGTACAGGTATTTGAGTTCAACATGTGAGAAGTAGAAAGTACAGGTATTTGAGTTCAACATGTGAGAAGTAGAAAGTACAGGTATTTGAGTTCAACATGTGAGAAGTAGAAAGTACAGGTATTTGAGTTCAACATGTGAGAAGTAGAAAGTACTGGTATTTGAGTTCAACATGTGAGAAGTAGAAAGTACAGGTATTTGAGTTCAACATGTGAGAAGTAGAAAGTACAGGTATTTGAGTTCAACATGTAAGAAGTAGAAAGTACAGGTATTTGGGTTCAACATGTGAGAAGTAGAAAGTACAGGTATTTGTGTTCAACATGTAAGAAGTAGAAAGTACAGGTATTTGGGTTCAACATGAGAGAAGTAGAAAGTACAGGTATTTGAGTTCAACATGTGAGAAGTAGAAAGTACAGGTATTTGAGTTCAACATGTAAGAAGTAGAAAGTACAGGTATTTGAGTTCAACATGTGAGAAGTAGAAAGTACAGGTATTTGAGTTCAACATGTGAGAAGTAGAAAGTACAGGTATTTGAGTTCAACATGTGAGAAGTAGAAAGTACAGGTATTTGAGTTCAACATGTAAGAAGTAGAAAGTACAGGTATTTGGGTTCAACATGTGAGAAGTAGAAAGTACAGGTATTTGTGTTCAACATGTAAGAAGTAGAAAGTATAGGTATTTGGGTTCAACATGAGAGAAGTAGAAAGTACAGGTATTTGTGTTCAACATGTAAGAAGTAGAAAGTACAGGTATTTGAGTATCTGTGGAACAATGACTGCACTGAATGCAAACACTGGGACTGAGAGGGTGGAGGAGCGACTCTGCAGCAGATCATTGTGTTATCGACAGCAGGAGAGAGAGACGTGGCTTCAGAGAGCGCTTTGCAGGTATTGTAATTGCTTCTGACTGCGTGAGAGAGCACGGTTCAATAGCTGCAGACACAAGGAGATGACCCGACCGCGGGGGCAAGAGAAAGTGAATGAATCTGAAGTTCGTGCAGCTGCAGTGCGGAGGAACGCTCTGAGAGGCACAGCGTCTCCTCTGCTCAGAGGAAGGGAACACAGCGTCATGCAGCCTTTAAAGCTATATTCATTTATTCTTAAGACGAAAGCGGTTATTAGTTTTAGTCTAGTTTTAGTCGACGAAAAATCATTACATTTAGTCAACCTTTCGTCAGAATGTTCTCTCTCTTTAAACTAATTCTGTTCGGCAAACACAGGAATCTGAAATCTGAATAAAGTGTTGAAATTCGTAAAGCAACATTTCACTCTCTTAACACTTGTGTAATATCTAGGGACGGGTATCGTTAAGGTTTTAACGGTACTACTACTCTTAAAAATCTGTGTGCACGCTGCTGCAGCGCGTCTGTTAGGCCCCGCCCCCCACACACAGAGGCAGAGTGAGGCCCCGCCCCCCGCACACACAGAGAAGCCCCGCCCCCGCACACAGAAAGACAGAGAGGACCCGCCCCCCGCACACAGAGAGAGAGGCCCCGCCCCCTGCACACAGAGACAGAGTGAGGCCCCGCCCCCCGCACACAGAAAGACAGAGAGAAAGAGAGGACCTGCCCCCCGCACACAGAGAGAGAGGCCCCGCCCCCGGCACACAGAGAGAGGACCCGCCCCCCGCACACAGAGAGAGAGAGGCCCCGCCCCCCGCACACAGAAAGACAGAGAGGACCCGCCCCCCGCACACAGAGAGAGAGGCCCCGCCCCCTGCACACAGAGACAGAGTGAGGCCCCGCCCCCCACACACAGAAAGACAGAGAGAAAGAGAGGACTCGCCCCCCGCACACAGAGAGAGAGGCCCCACCCCCCCGCACACACAGAGAGGCGATTGGCGATCGGCCCCGAAATTGGCGATCGGAGCATCCCTAGTTTCTGACACTTTGAGAGTCTCCTGACCGGGGACACACACCGGACACACACACCGGACACACACACTGGGGACACAGTGATGTAGAGAAGACATCAAAAGGTGCATTGTGCATGATAGGAGAGCTTTAAATAGAAACACTCGAGCCGAACAGAATCAGGATGTTTCATCAGCGTCTCTCACTTAGATTTCCTCTCACGGCTTTAAATAAAGTTCATTTTCTAATCCCTCTGTTTTCCCCACGCGGTGCGTTTGAGGGCAGCAGAAATTCTCCGTGAGTCGACGGCAGTAATTACTCTGAGCGGAGGAGGGAAACATCGGGGAATACGTATTAGGATACTTGTACCATTAGCGTTCCGACACTCTGCTGCCCTGGCATTTAGACCTCTCGCCTTTTAATGAGGCGCCTCGCTGCAGTGTGGAACCCCTCGGAGCCGCGGCATGAATTAAACACGGCCTTGATTCAAGATTACAGAGATGCAAAGGTTTTATTGTCATATGCACAGTGTGGAGAAATCCCATTGGACCAGGGACATGCTGCGACCAGGGACCAACGCGGAAATGTGTGTTGGTCTCATTAAATACTTGAGAAAACTGACAGATGAAATCAGTCCTTGAATCCTCTCATCTTCTCCTGATTCCTTGATACAAAAGTCGATTAGGACACATGTTGATAGTATCCTTAAATAAGCGCTAAGGAGTCAAGGATAAGGAGGCTTGCAGAGAAGAAGGAAGCAAGGAAAGGTGTAGAAATAGCAATGAAAATCTTCTGACCTGAGCTCCTCCAACAATACAAGATAAGAAGTCTATATACATGTGTGACGGGGCTCGATGTGTCCGTTCAAAGACACTGGCCTAGTCGGTTGGGTTAAGCTCCAAAACGTTATTTTTAGCAGCGACAAAATAAATAGCGAACCGGCACAACTTAAACGAACGTCCAAATCAGACCGTCCATCACCCCGTGTCCAGCTGTTGCCTTCTCTGCAACATTCCCCGAGCCCCCCTTCCAGGGCCGACCCCTTATTACCCCATAGCCCCTCCCACCAGGCTTACGTCAACAGGTGACAACAATTACACTCAGTGGTGTAGTGGGGATTTTTTGACTGGGTGGACGGGGCGGGGGGAGACTGTGGACGCGCTCGTGAACTGTCAACGGGGGGGGGGTACCTCTGTGTCGCCTGTCAGCCCAACATGATGCCGTTGAACCGATCCGGCCTTCCTGCGCGTCTGTCACTC
>CM070490.1:3281679-3299179 GCA_036324585.1 Champsocephalus esox
CAGGAGAGGACTTTTTAAAGTAGAGACACTACATACTGATATACACCTGAACATCAGCAGGAGAGGACTCTTTAAAGTAGAGACACTACATACTGATATACACCTGAACACCAGCAGGAGAGGACTCTTTAAAGTAGAGACACTATACTGATATACACCTGAACGTCAGCAGGAGAGGACTCTTTAAAGTAGAGACACTACATACTCATATACACCTGAACATCAGCAGGAGAGGACTCTTTAAAGTAGAGACACTACATACTGATATACACCTGAACGTCAGCAGGAGAGGACTCTTTAAAATAGAGACACTACATACTCATATACACCTGAACATCAGCAGGAGAGGACTCTTTAAAGTAGAGACACTACATACTCATATACACCTGAACATCAGCAGGAGAGGACTCTTTAAAGTAGAGACACTACATACTGATATACACCTGAACACCAGCAGGAGAGGACTCTTTAAAGTAGAGACACTACATACTCATATACACCTGAACATCAGCAGGAGAGCACTCTTTAAAGTAGAGACACTACACACTGATATACACCTGGACATCAGCAGGAGAGGACTCTTTAAAGTAGAGACACTACATACTGATATACACCTGAACATCAGCAGGAGAGCACTCTTTAAAGTAGAGACACTACACACTGATATACACCTGGACATCAGCAGGAGAGGACTCTTTAAAGTAGAGACACTACATACTGATATACACCTGAACGTCAGCAGGAGAGGACTCTTTAAAGTAGAGACACTACGTACTGATATACACCTGAACATCAGCAGGAGAGGACTCTTTAAAGTAGAGACACTACATACTCATATACACCTGAACATCAGCAGGAGAGGACTCTTTAAAGTAGAGACACTACATACTCATATACACCTGAACATCAGCAGGAGAGGACTCTTTAAAGTAGAGACACTACATACTCATATACACCTGGACATCAGCAGGAGAGGACTCTTTAAAGTAGAGACACTGCATACTGATACAAACCTGGACATCAGCAGGAGAGGACTCTTTAAAGTAGAGACACTACATACTCATATACACCTGGACATCAGCAGGAGAGGACTCTTTAAAGTAGAGACACTGCATACTGATACAAACCTGGACATCAGCAGGGTATGTTTTCCTTCATGATAGACGCCGTTTCGTTTTAATCCCTAGATTGCAGAGTGTACATTATCATCCCTTCTGTTTCTGCAGCATATGTTAAACCGTCAGACGCCTAATTTGCATGTTTAATTAAATGTGACATTTTGCTCGTCATGGCGCTCTCAAAACACGTCAGATTCTAATGTGTGCTCGTGTGAAGCTTTAATACATAATTGTTGTAGGAAGGAGGTCTGGGACTTCATGGGAGAACATATATAAGATTTATCCGTTTTAAATCTCTGATTTTCCCACTTTTTAGCCTGAACACACCGTCTGCCTGTAGAGCCTGAACACACCGTCTGCCTGTAGAGCCTGAACACACCGTCTGCCTGTAGAGCCTGAACACACCGTCTGCCTGTAGAGCCTGAACACACCGTCTGCCTGTAGAGCCTGAACACACCGTCTGCCTGTAGAGCCTGAACACACCGTCTGCCTGTAGAGCCTGAACACACCGTCTGCCTGTAGAGCCTGAACACACCGTCTGCCTGTAGAGCCTGAACACACCGTCTGCCTGTAGAGCCTGAACACACCGTCTGCCTGTAGAGCCTGAACACACCGTCTGCCTGTAGAGCCTGAACACACCGTCTGCCTGTAGAGCCTGAACACACCGTCTGCCTGTAGAGCCTGAACACACCGTCTGCCTGTAGAGCCTGAACACACCGTCTGCCTGTAGAGCCTGAACACACCGTCTGCCTGTAGAGCCTGAACACACCGTCTGCCTGTAGAGCCTGAACACACCGTCTGCCTGTAGAGCCTGAACACACCGTGTGCCTGTAGAGCCTGAACACACCGTCTGAATACAGATGCTCTCTCCTTTCAACACGCCTCCCACGCTAATGTGTATTATTCCTGATCTTTTATCTGCACCGAGGAGGACCGATAAATTAAAATCCGCTGCTGCCTGTCTCTGAGTGTCCGTTCAGCTTTCTGCAGACGGACATGTGTCTGACACGTTTATCTGCTGCACTTATTCAGCTTCTTCTACCGGAACAAAGGCTCTGAACCACACTATCAAAGTCTTTTGGTTTAGTCGTGGAAAACAAACAAAAGTATGATAACGGCTTAAATAAAAGCTCTACATATTAACACCACTTTATGACTTCAGAAGTAAAGAGCTTAAGTTACGCCACCGCTAAGCTAAAGGAGGCTAATGTTGGGCTATAAAGGAACTAGAGCACGGTCACATGACTTCACGTCACCACCGCTAAGCTAAAGGAGGCTAACGTTGGGCTATAAAGGAACTACAGCACGGTCACATGACTTCACGTCACCACCGCTAAGCTAAAGGAGGCTAATGTTGGGCTATAAAGGAACTACAGCACGGTCACATGACTTCACGTCACCACCGCTAAGCTAAAGGAGGCTAACGTTGGGCTATAAAGGAACTACAGCACGGTCACATGACTTCACGTCACCACCGCTAAGCTAAAGGTGGCTAATGTTGGGCTATAAAGGAACTACAGCACGGTCACATGACTTCACGTCTCCACCGCTAAGCTGAAGGCGGCTAACGTTGGGCTATAAAGGAACTACAGCACGGTCACATGACTTCACGTCACCACCGCTAAGCTAAAGGTGGCTAATGTTGGGCTATAAAGGAACTACAGCACGGTCACATGACTTCACGTCACCACCGCTAAGCTAAAGGTGGCTAATGTTGGGCTATAAAGGAACTACTTCAGTTTGCACCTTAATGTAAAGTTAAATGAAGATCCAGTAGGATGGATGTTGCTCTACTTCCGAGAGCTGAAGCCTTCAGACTTTATTCTGGTGGCAGATGGTGGAAGTACGGGAAAGCTGATGGAGGGGGAAACAATAATTTCCAACTTGTTTAGACTCTCCGTTAAAGCCAAACAGAGAACCCTTTCTGAGAGATGCACAGAGGGGCGGCAGACTCTCTGCTGTGGGCAGATGGCTGAGAGACTGTCTTCCAACGTGTTCATCCCTTCAGGGAGGAGGGCGACTGACAGGGAGCACAGTGAGGGCTTTGTGCAAAATATAGCCTTAATTTTCAGGCACAGTTTTACCATAATGGTGTTTTATTTGATTTAATTAAGTAGAATATATTCCAACTGTTCTAACTAAATAACGAGTTGTTATGTTATAACTATAATAAAGCACATTTTTGGCTAACTCCAGTGTCAATCAAACGATCACATGTTATTTCTATAGCCCAATATCACAAATAGTCTTTAAAGAGTCCTCTCCTGCTGATGTTCAGGTGTATATCAGTATGTAGTGTCTCTACTTTAAAGAGTCCTCTCCTCTGATGTTCAGGTGTATATCAGTATGTAGTGTCTCTACTTTAAAGAGTCCTCTCCTGCTGATGTTCAGGTGTATATCAGTATGTAGTGTCTCTACTTTAAAGAGTCCTCTCCTGCTGATGCTCAGGTGTATATCAGTATGTAGTGTCTCTACTTTAAAGAGTCCTCTCCTGCTGATGTTCAGGTGTATATCAGTATGTAGTGTCTCTACTTTAAAGAGTCCTCTCCTGCTGATGTTCAGGTGTATATCAGTATGTAGCGTCTCTACTTTAAAGAGTCCTCTCCTGCTGATGTTCAGGTGTATATCAGTATGTAGCGTCTCTACTTTAAAGAGTCCTCTCCTGCTGATGTTCAGGTGTATATCAGTATGTAGCGTCTCTACTTTAAAGAGTCCTCTCCTGCTGATGTTCAGGTGTATATCAGTGTGTAGTGTATCTACTTTAAAGAGTCCTCTCCTGCTGATGTTCAGGTGTATATCAGTATGTAGTGTCTCTACTTTAAAGAGTCCTCTCCTGCTGATGTTCAGGTGTATATCAGTATGTAGTGTCTCTACTTTAAAGAGTCCTCTCCTGCTGATGTTCAGGTGTATATCAGTATGTAGTGTCTCTACTTTAAAGAGTCCTCCCTGCTGATGTTCAGGTGTATATCAGTGTCTCTACTTTAAAGAGTCCTCTCCTGCTGATGTTCAGGTGTATATCAGTATGTAGTGTCTCTACTCTAAAGAGTCCTCTCCTGCTGATGTTCAGGTGTATATCAGTATGTAGTGTCTCTACTTTAAAGAGTCCTCTCCTGCTGATGTTCAGGTGTATATCAGTATGTAGTGTCTCTACTTTAAAGAGTCCTCTCCTGCTGATGTTCAGGTGTATATCAGTGTGTAGTGTCTCTACTTTAAAGAGTCCTCTCCTGCTGATGTTCAGGTGTATATCAGTGTGTAGTGTCTCTACTTTAAAGAGTCCTCTCCTGCTGATGTTCAGGTGTATATCAGTATGTAGTGTCTCTACTTTAAAGAGTCCTCTCCTGCTGATGTTCAGGTGTATATCAGTATGTAGTGTCTCTACTTTAAAGAGTCCTCTTCTGCTGATGTTCAGGTGTATATCAGTATGTAGTGTCTCTACTTTAAAGAGTCCTCCCTGCTGATGTTCAGGTGTATATCAGTGTCTCTACTTTAAAGAGTCCTCTCCTGCTGATGTTCAGGTGTATATCAGTATGTAGTGTCTCTACTCTAAAGAGTCCTCTCCTGCTGATGTTCAGGTGTATATCAGTATGTAGTGTCTCTACTTTAAAGAGTCCTCCCTGCTGATGTTCAGGTGTATATCAGTGTCTCTACTTTAAAGAGTCCTCTCCTGCTGATGTTCAGGTGTATATCAGTATGTAGCGTCTCTACTTTAAAGAGTCCTCTCCTGCTGATGTTCAGGTGTATATCAGTATGTAGTGTCTCTACTTTAAAGAGTCCTCTCCTGCTGATGTTCAGGTGTATATCAGTGTGTAGTGTCTCTACTTTAAAGAGTCCTCTCCTGCTGATGTTCAGGTGTATATCAGTGTGTAGTGTCTCTACTTTAAAGAGTCCTCTCCTGCTGATGTTCAGGTGTATATCAGTATGTAGTGTCTCTACTTTAAAGAGTCCTCTCCTGCTGATGTTCAGGTGTATATCAGTATGTAGTGTCTCTACTTTAAAGAGTCCTCTTCTGCTGATGTTCAGGTGTATATCAGTATGTAGTGTCTCTACTTTAAAGAGTCCTCCCTGCTGATGTTCAGGTGTATATCAGTGTCTCTACTTTAAAGAGTCCTCTCCTGCTGATGTTCAGGTGTATATCAGTATGTAGTGTCTCTACTCTAAAGAGTCCTCTCCTGCTGATGTTCAGGTGTATATCAGTATGTAGTGTCTCTACTTTAAAGAGTCCTCCCTGCTGATGTTCAGGTGTATATCAGTGTCTCTACTTTAAAGAGTCCTCTCCTGCTGATGTTCAGGTGTATATCAGTATGTAGCGTCTCTACTTTAAAGAGTCCTCTCCTGCTGATGTTCAGGTGTATATGAGTATGTAGTGTCTCTACTTTAAAGAGTCCTCTCCTGCTGATGTTCAGGTGTATATCAGTATGTAGTGTCTCTACTTTAAAGAGTCCTCCCTGCTGATGTTCAGGTGTATATCAGTGTCTCTACTTTAAAGAGTCCTCTCCTGCTGATGTTCAGGTGTATATCAGTATGTAGCGTCTCTACTTTAAAGAGTCCTCTCCTGCTGATGTTCAGGTGTATATGAGTATGTAGTGTCTCTACTTTAAAGAGTCCTCTCCTGCTGATGTCCAGGTGTATATCAGTATGTAGTGTCTCTACTTTAAAGAGTCCTCTCCTGCTGATGTCCAGGTGTATATGAGTATGTAGCGTCTCTCTTCATTCCTGCCGCCTCGCTAAATAGGGATCATTAATTATATTAGAGCAGGATGTTTTCCATCTGCATCGTTCGCGATGCAGCGAGCCAGAGAAGTCCTTCGGTCAGAGAGGAAACCGGAAAACCCCTCGCCGCTCAGAGAACTAATCTTAGAGAAATATGCGCATTTATCTTTGACCAGTTTTAAGGGTTTCATTTGCTCATGCTTCTAAAGAACCCAGGATGCGTGTGTGTGCGCCTGTGTGTATGTCTCTGTGTGTGCGTGTGTGTGTGTGCGTGTGCCTGTGTGTCTGTGTGCCTGCCTGTGTGTGTCTGCCTGTGTGTGTCTGTGTGCCTGCCTGTGTGTGTCTGTGTGCCTGCGTGTGTGTGCGCCTGTGTGTGCCTGTGTGTGCCTGTGTGTGCCTGTGTGTGCCTGTGTGTGCCTGTGTGTGCCTGTGTGTGCCTGTGTGTGCCTGTGTGTGCGCGTGTGTGCCTGTGTGTGCCTGTGTGTGCCTGTGTGTGCCTGTGTGTGCCTGTGTGTGCCTGTGTGTGCCTGTGTGTGCCTGTGTGTGCCTGTGTGTGCCCGTGTGTGCCTGTGTGTGCGCGTGTGTGCCTGTGTGTGCCTGTGTGTGCCTGTGTGTGCCTGTGTGTGCCTGTGTGTGCCTGTGTCTGCGCGCGCGTGTGCCTGTGTGTGTCTTTCACTTGACTGTTCCTTTCCATGTGTGTGTGTCAGTGTATTATTGTCTGTGTTTGTGGATATCTCTGTTTTATATGTGTGTGTTCCTCGATGACCGTGTGGGTGATGTGTGTGTGTGTGTGTGTCTCTCACTTGATGTCCTCTTGGCGCCCCCTGCTGTAGTTAGCATGACTCTGGAGGCGTGTGGGAGATCACCGTGTATTCCTTTCACTCACTTGAAAACAGTTTTTTACTGTGTGTGTGTTTCTCATTTGATGACCGTATCATTGGCGCCCCCTGCTGTAGTTAACATGACTCAAGATTGTGTGTGTGCTTTACTGTCTGTGAGTGTGTATGAGAAAGGGTGTGTGTGCGTGTGTGCGTGCGTGCGTGAGAAAGGGTGTGTGTGTGTGAGAAAGGGTGTGTGTGTGTGTGTGAGAAAGGGTGTGTGTGTGTGAGTGTGTGAGAAAGGGTGTGTGTGTGTGTGAGTGTGTGAGAAAGGGTGTGTGTGTGTGTGAGTGTGTGAGAAAGGGTGTGTGTGTGTGTATGTGTGTGTGTGTGTGAGAGAGAAAGGGTGTGTGTGTGCGCATGCGTGTGTGTGAGAAACGGTGTGTGTGTGAGTGTGTGTGAGTGCGTGTGTGTGAGGGAAAGGGTGTGTGTGTGTGTGTGTTTGCGTGGCAGCAGCATAAAAAGACAAGGCATTGTACATGAGAGAAATGAAAAGCGTGTGTGTGTGTGTGTGTGAGTGTGTGTGAGTGTGTGTGAGTGTGTGTGAGTGTGTGTGAGTGTCTCACTTGATGACGGTGCCCTTGGCGCCCCCTGCTGTCGTCAGCATGACTCTGCAGGTGAGGCTGACGCGCAGGTCGTCCTCCTCCAGCCCCAGCAGCTCCGCGCAGTGTTCCACGCACTGGGAGGACTGCTTCCTGATGGTGCAGCCGCCTGGAACACAGCCAGCAGGGACACATGAGGACACAGCAGGGACACATCAGGGACACATCAGGGACACATGAGGGACACAGCAGGGACACATGAGGGACACATCAGGGACACACCTCAACTTACTCTACAGGAAGTCAAGATAAGACAGCCAGCAGGGACACATGAGGACACAGCAGGGACACATGAGGGACACATGAGGGACACATGAGGGACACATCAGGGACACATCAGGGACACATCAGGGACACACCTCAACTTACTCTCCAGGAAGTCAAGATAAGACAGCCAGCAGGGACACATGAGGGACATAAGACAGCCAGCAGGGACACATGAGGGACACATGAGGGACATAAGACAGCCAGCAGGGACACATCAGGGACACATGAGGGACATAAGACAGCCAGCAGGGACACATCAGGGACACATGAGGGACATAAGACAGCCAGCAGGGTCAGATGAGGGACACATGAGGGACATAAGACAGCCAGCAGGGACACATGAGGGACACATCAGGGACCCGCCGTGTCCTCTCATGAACACACAGAGAGCCCGTCAGCAGGACGTCTTTCTGCTCTGTCCCCGCTTTCCAGATCCACTTCGGATCCACTTTCTTTATTTCATATCACGAAAGACGAACTTCGTCCATGAAGCAGCATCAGACGACACGGCAGCATTTCTTTTTATGACATGTTGGCATGACGACAACACTGCACACTGCGCTGCTGAGGAAACGACTGCAGGAAACATGCGGCCGTCACTTCACGCCGTAGAGCGACGAGCAGCGGAGAGACGAGCAGCGGAGAGACGAGCAGCGGAGAGACGAGCAGCGGAGAGACGAGCAGCGGAGAGACGAGCAGGAGAGAGACGAGCAGCGGAGAGACGAGCAGCGGAGAGACGAGCAGCGGAGAGACGAGCAGCGGAGAGACGAGCAGCGGAGAGACGAGCAGCGGAGAGACGAGCAGCGGAGAGACGAGCAGGAGAGAGACGAGCAGGAGAGAGACGAGCAGCGGAGAGACGAGCAGCGGAGAGACGAGCAGCTGAGAGACGAGCAGCGGAGAGACGAGCAGCGGAGAGACGAGCAGGAGAGAGACGAGCAGCGGAGAGACGAGCAGCGGAGAGACGAGCAGGAGAGAGACGAGCAGCGGAGAGACGAGCAGCGGAGAGACGAGCAGCGGAGAGACGAGCAGGAGAGAGACGAGCAGCGGAGAGACGAGCAGCGGAGAGACGAGCAGGAGAGAGACGAGCAGCGGAGAGACGAGCAGCGGAGAGACGAGCAGCGGAGAGTCGAGCAGCGGAGAGACGAGCAGGAGAGAGACGAGCAGGAGAGAGACGAGCAGCGGAGAGACGAGCAGCGGAGAGACGAGCAGGAGAGAGACGAGCAGCGGAGAGACGAGCAGCGGAGAGACGAGCAGGAGAGAGACGAGCAGCGGAGAGACGAGCAGCGGAGAGACGAGCAGCGGAGAGTCGAGCAGCGGAGAGACGAGCAGCGGAGAGACGAGCAGGAGAGAGACGAGCAGGAGAGAGACGAGCAGCGGAGAGACGAGCAGGAGAGAGACGAGCAGCGGAGAGACGAGCAGCGGAGAGACGAGCAGCGGAGAGACGAGCAGCGGAGAGACGAGCAGCGGAGAGACGAGCAGCGGAGAGACGAGCAGCGGAGCGACGAGCAGCGGAGAGACGAGCAGCGGAGAGACGAGCAGCGGAGAGACGAGCAGCGGAGAGACGAGCAGCAGAGAGACGAGCAGCAGAGAGACGAGCAGCGGAGAGACGAGCAGCGGAGAGACGAGCAGCGGAGCGACGAGCAGCGGAGAGACGAGCAGCAGAGAGACGAGCAGCGGAGCGACGAGCAGCGGAGAGACGAGCAGCGGAGAGACGAGCAGCGGAGAGACGAGCAGCGGAGAGACGAGCAGCGGAGAGACGAGCAGCGGAGCGACGAGCAGCGGAGAGACGAGCAGCAGAGAGACGAGCAGCGGAGCGACGAGCAGCGGAGAGACGAGCAGCGGAGAGACGAGCAGCGGAGAGACGAGCAGGAGAGAGACGAGCAGCGGAGAGACGAGCAGCGGAGAGACGAGCAGCGGAGAGACGAGCAGCGGAGAGTCGAGCAGCGGAGAGACGAGCAGGAGAGAGACGAGCAGGGGAGAGACGAGCAGCGGAGAGACGAGCAGCGGAGAGACGAGCAGGAGAGAGACGAGCAGCGGAGAGACGAGCAGCGGAGAGACGAGCAGCGGAGAGTCGAGCAGCGGAGAGACGAGCAGCGGAGAGACGAGCAGCGGAGAGACGAGCAGCGGAGAGACGAGCAGGAGAGAGACGAGCAGCGGAGAGACGAGCAGCGGAGAGACGAGCAGGAGAGAGACGAGCAGCGAGAGACGAGCAGCGGAGAGACGAGCAGCGGAGAGACGAGCAGCGGAGAGACGAGCAGCGGAGAGACGAGCAGCGGAGAGACGAGCAGGAGAGAGACGAGCAGCGGAGAGACGAGCAGCGGAGAGACGAGCAGCGGAGAGACGAGCAGCGGAGAGACGAGCAGGAGAGAGACGAGCAGGAGAGAGACGAGCAGGAGAGAGACGAGCAGCGGAGAGACGAGCAGCGGAGAGACGAGCAGCTGAGAGACGAGCAGCGGAGAGACGAGCAGCGGAGAGACGAGCAGGAGAGAGACGAGCAGCGGAGAGACGAGCAGCGGAGAGACGAGCAGGAGAGAGACGAGCAGCGGAGAGACGAGCAGCGGAGAGACGAGCAGCGGAGAGACGAGCAGGAGAGAGACGAGCAGCGGAGAGACGAGCAGCGGAGAGACGAGCAGGAGAGAGACGAGCAGCGGAGAGACGAGCAGCGGAGAGACGAGCAGCGGAGAGTCGAGCAGCGGAGAGACGAGCAGGAGAGAGACGAGCAGGAGAGAGACGAGCAGCGGAGAGACGAGCAGCGGAGAGACGAGCAGGAGAGAGACGAGCAGCGGAGAGACGAGCAGCGGAGAGACGAGCAGGAGAGAGACGAGCAGCGGAGAGACGAGCAGCGGAGAGACGAGCAGCGGAGAGTCGAGCAGCGGAGAGACGAGCAGCGGAGAGACGAGCAGGAGAGAGACGAGCAGGAGAGAGACGAGCAGCGGAGAGACGAGCAGGAGAGAGACGAGCAGCGGAGAGACGAGCAGCGGAGAGACGAGCAGCGGAGAGACGAGCAGCGGAGAGACGAGCAGCGGAGAGACGAGCAGCGGAGCGACGAGCAGCGGAGAGACGAGCAGCGGAGCGACGAGCAGCGGAGAGACGAGCAGCGGAGAGACGAGCAGCGGAGAGACGAGCAGCGGAGAGACGAGCAGCAGAGAGACGAGCAGCAGAGAGACGAGCAGCAGAGAGACGAGCAGCGGAGAGACGAGCAGCGGAGAGACGAGCAGAGGAGCGACGAGCAGCGGAGAGACGAGCAGCGGAGAGACGAGCAGCGGAGCGACGAGCAGCGGAGAGACGAGCAGCGGAGAGACGAGCAGCGGAGAGACGAGCAGCGGAGAGACGAGCAGCGGAGCGACGAGCAGCGGAGAGACGAGCAGCAGAGAGACGAGCAGCGGAGCGACGAGCAGCGGAGAGACGAGCAGCGGAGAGACGAGCAGCGGAGAGACGAGCAGGAGAGAGACGAGCAGCGGAGCGACGAGCAGCAGAGAGACGAGCAGCAGAGAGACGAGCAGCGGAGAGACGAGCAGCGGAGAGACGAGCAGCGGAGAGACGAGCAGCTGAGAGACGAGCAGCAGAGAGACGAGCAGCAGAGAGACGAGCAGCAGAGAGACGAGCAGCGGAGAGACGAGCAGCAGAGAGACGAGCAGCGGAGAGACGAGCAGCGGAGAGACGAGCAGCGGAGCGACGAGCAGCGGAGAGACGAGCAGCGGAGAGACGAGCAGCAGAGAGACGAGCAGCAGAGAGACGAGCAGCGGAGAGACGAGCAGCGGAGACGAGCACGAGCGACGACAGCGAGAGACGAGCAGCGGAGAGACGAGCAGCGAGAGACGAGCAGCAGAGAACGAGCAGCGAGAGACGAGCAGCGGAGAGACGAGCAGCGGAGAGACGAGCAGCGGAGCGACGAGCAGCGGAGAGACGAGCAGCGGAGAGACGAGCAGCGGAGAGACGAGCAGCGGAGAGACGAGCAGCGGAGAGACGAGCAGCGGAGAGACGAGCAGCGGAGAGACGAGCAGCGGAGAGACGAGCAGCGGAGAGACGAGCAGCGGAGAGACGAGCAGCGGAGAGACGAGCAGCGGAGAGACGAGCAGCGGAGAGACGAGCAGCGGAGAGACGAGCAGCGGAGAGACGAGCAGCGGAGAGACGAGCAGCGGAGAGACGAGCAGCGGAGAGACGAGCAGCGGAGAGACGAGCAGCGGAGCGACGAGCAGCGGAGAGACGAGCAGCGGAGAGACGAGCAGCGGAGAGACGAGCAGCGGAGCGACGAGCAGCGGAGAGACGAGCAGCGGAGAGACGAGCAGCGGAGAGACGAGCAGCGGAGCGACGAGCAGGACGCAGGCGTGCAGAGGAAACGAGGTTATTCTTCAACATAAAAACGTGTTTTTCTTCCACATCTTTGGAATGAATCACTTAAAAAATATTTGAAAAGGAATCCGTCTAATCGTCCAAAAATAAATCATTTTAAATTTTTCAAAATAAAACATTTACAGACAAAAAATAAAATGTTAAATAGTTTATCAGTTGAATTGAAACCAAAGCTCGAGAGCGAGAGATTCCTCAGCAACATGATTAAGACTTGGGGGTGTGTGTGTGTGTGTGTGTGTGTGTGTGTGTGTGTCACTCATGACCGCCCCCTGCTGTAGTTAACATGACTCAGGATTGATTGTGTGTGTGTGTGTGTGTGTTTTTACTGTCTGTGAGTGTGTATGAGAAAGGTTTGTGTATGGGAGAGGACGTGTGTGTGTGTGTGTGTGTGTGTGTGTGTGTGTCTTTTTTAGTGTGTGTGTGTGTGTCAATGTGTCCTGGGGTTATATTTTAGGTTTGTTTCTTCCTCCTCCTCTCAGCAGACGTTAGAGTGGAGGAGGCGACAGGAAGTGAGCTCAGGTATGGAGTGTTGTTGAAGGAGGCGACAGGAAGTGAGCTCAGGTATGGAGTGTTGTTGGAGGAGGCGACAGGAAGTGAGCTCAGGTATGAAGTGTTGTTGAAGGAGGCGACAGGAAGTGACCTCGGGTATGGAGTGTTGTTGAAGGAGGCGACAGGAAGTGAGCTCAGGTATGGAGTGTTGTTGAAGGAGGCGACAGGAAGTGAGCTCAGCGTTTCTACTCGAGACCTGGAGCTCCAGCAGACGCTCAATCAGACTGTCTTACGTTATGGTGCAGCCGTAACAAATAATGTTGCCTTTAGTTTAGCAGCTAATCAACACGGCGTTCGGCGTTCGGGCAAAACCGATATTCAGCCCCAAAACAACAACGCTCACTTTCATGTTTCTAATAAATACTTTTACCTTTTTAAATGTCCATGAGAAACGCATCTTTTTAGAATTTAACTAGATTTTTAAATCCCCCACATTATGCCATGAAACCATATCACTGTTCCGTGTGTCCGTATGAATAAAGTTATCTCCGTTCCGTGTGCCAGTATGAATAAAGTTATCTCTGTTCCGTGTGCCAGTATGAATAAAGTTATCTCCGTTCCGTGTGCCAGTATGAATAAAGTTATCTCCGTTCCGTGTGCCAGTATGAATAAAGTTATCTCCGTTCCGTGTGCCAGTATGAATAAAGTTATCTCCGTTCCGTGTGCCAGTATGAATAAAGTTATCTCCGTTCCGTGTGCCAGTATGAATAAAGTTATCACTGTTCCGTGTGTCCGTATGAATAAAGTTCTCTGTTCCGTGTGCCAGTATGAATAAAGTTATCTCTGTTCCGTGTGCCAGTATGAATAAAGTTATCTCTGTTCCGTGTGCCAGTATGAATAAAGTTATCTCTGTTCCGTGTGCCAGTATGAATAAAGTTATCTCCGTTCCGTGTGTCCGTATGAATAAAGTTATCACTGTTCCGTGTGTCCGTATGAATAAAGTTATCTCTGTTCCGTGTGCCAGTATGAATAAAGTTATCTCCGTTCCGTGTGCCAGTATGAATAAAGTTATCTCCGTTCCGTGTGCCAGTATGAATAAAGTTATCTCCGTTCCGTGTGCCAGTATGAATACAGTTATCTCCGTTCCGTGTGCCAGTATGAATAAAGTTATCTCCGTTCCGTGTGCCAGTATGAATAAAGTTATCTCCGTTCCGTGTGCCAGTATGAATAAAGTTATCTGCGTTCCGTGTGCCAGTATGAATAAAGTTATCTCCGTTCCGTGTGCCAGTATGAATAAAGTTATCTCCGTTCCGTGTGCCAGTATGAATAAAGTTATCTCCGTTCCGTGTGCCAGTATGAATAAAGTTATCTCCGTTCCGTGTGCCAGTATGAATAAAGTTATCTCCGTTCCGTGTGCCAGTATGAATAAAGTTATCTCCGTTCCGTGTGCCAGTATGAATAAAGTTATCTCCGTTCCGTGTGCCAGTATGAATAAAGTTATCTCCGTTCCGTGTGCCAGTATGAATAAAGTTATACACGCAATGGACGTCCCATCAGAATAATTCCTCTGTTCATAATTGCGTAACTACATAGAGATGTGCACGTAGAGAAATAACGAAAGACACACAACATTTAAATTATTTAATTCTGATTCCGCCCGACTGCTGTTAATAATGAGCTAACGATGAGCTTCCTGTTAAAACACGACTCGGCAGAATTCACCACCACGACAGACTCTTTAGTATCCTCTAACGATGCCTTCGAGGACTCGAGTTCCCGTCAGAATGCGCAGTTTGCATTTTGTTAGTCGATTAGTTTGATAGCTTAATAATACGTGACATTGTTGTTGAGTAAATTGCTCCGGTTCATATAAACAAACTGTTTTAGATTACGTGCTAGGCCATGGAAGGAATGCGTTTTAAATATGTGACTATTTACGTGATTTTATTGTTAGTTTCAGGTTGGAGAAATCATTTGTAATAATAAGTAATGAATATAGTTTCTCAGGTGTGTCCCTCTTTACCTGAGGTGCTCCCCGTCTCCTCGAAGTCGACGTTCCCCAGGTGGAGGACTCCGGCCACCACGCGGAACAGATCCAGCTTCTCAGAGTCGTCCAGCCCGATCTTCTTCATCGCGTCCGACATCCTGTTGAAGTCGCCCTGATCGTCCAGCAGGGGGTCCTTCAGAGGCCCCGCCTTCACATGCTGGGGACGAGAGGACACGGGTAAACACTCAGGTAAACACAAATATGCTTTATTTCGGTCACATGCAAGAAGTCATGTGACCGTGCTGTAGTTCCTCTATAGCCCAACATTAACCTCCTTTAGCTTAGCTGTGGTGACCTGAAGTCATGTGACCGTGCTGTAGTTCCTTTATAGCCCAACATTAGCCTCCTTTAGCTTAGCGGTGGTGACGTGAAGTCATGTGACCGTGCTGTAGTTCCTTTATAGCCCAACATTAGCCGCCTTTAGCTTAGCGGTGGTGACGTGAAGTCATGTGACCGTGCTGTAGTTCCTTTATAGCCCAACATTAGCCGCCTTTAGCTTAGCGGTGGTGAGGTGAAGTCATGTGACCGTGCTGTAGTTCCTTTATAGCCCAACATTAGCCGCCTTTAGCTTAGCGGTGGTGACGTGAAGTCATGTGACCGTGCTGTAGTTCCTCTATAGCCCAACATTAGCCACCTTTAGCTTAGCGGTGGTGACGTGAAGTCATGTGACCGTGCTGTAGTTCCTCTATAGCCCAACATTAGCCACCTTTAGCTTAGCGGTGGTGACGTGAAGTCATGTGACCGTGCTGTAGTTCCTCTATAGCCCAACATTAGTATAAAGAAAAATGTAACCCTATATCAGTTTAAAAAAAAACTCAATTTCTAAAATATGAAGTAAGAGAATATATTTTCTTAATCTCCGCTCCCATCACTGCTCTCAGAAATAACCGTTCTGTGGAGACGACACTAAACCGATCCCAGAATCCCTTTTCAATCTCCTCGTCCATCAGAGGGAAATCTCTCCTTAAACTTTATCGTTAACGATTCAATTAAAAACCTATTTTTAGATTTCTGATCCAGCGTTTCTGAGTCAGAGCCCAGGGAACAGCTGGGAGCGAGATCTGAGAAACGACTACACGCGGAAAACTGTTTTCAAAACACTTCAGGGATGTTTTTGAGGATATTGACAGAGAATATGGAGGAAATGCCGGTCACCTGAACATCAGCAGGAGAGGACTCTTTAAAGTAGAGACACTACTGATATACACCTGAACACCAGCAGGAGAGGACTCTTTAAAGTAGAGACACTACATACTGATATTCACCTGAACATCAGCAGGAGAGGACTCTTTAAAGTAGAGACACCACATACTGATATACACCTGAACATCAGCAGGAGAGGACTCTTTAAAGTAGAGACACTACATACTGATATACACCTGAACATCAGCAGGAGAGGACTCTTTAAAGTAGAGACACTACATACTGATATTCACCTGAACATCAGCAGGAGAGGACTCTTTAAAGTAGAGACACTACATACTGATATTCACCTGAACATCAGCTGGAGAGGACTCTTTAAAGTAGAGACACTACATACTGATATACACCTGAACATCAGCAGGAGAGGACTCTTTAAAGTAGAGACACTACATACTGATATACACCTGAACATCAGCAGGAGAGGACTCTTTAAAGTAGAGACACCACATACTGATATACACCTGAACATCAGCAGGAGAGGACTCTTTAAAGTAGAGACACTACATACTGATATACACCTGAACATCAGCAGGAGAGGACTCTTTAAAGTAGAGACACTACATACTGATATTCACCTGAACATCAGCAGGAGAGGACTCTTTAAAGTAGAGACACTACATACTGATATTCACCTGAACATCAGCAGGAGAGGACTCTTTAAAGTAGAGACACTACATACTGATATACACCTGAACATCAGCAGGAGAGGACTCTTTAAAGTAGAGACACTACATACTGATATACACCTGAACATCAGCAGGAGAGGACTCTTTAAAGTAGAGACACTACATACTGATATACACCTGAACATCAGCAGGAGAGGACTCTTTAAAGTAGAGACACTACATACTGATATTCACCTGAACATCAGCAGGAGAGGACTCTTTAAAGTAGAGACACTACATACTGATATACACCTGAACATCAGCAGGAGAGGACTCTTTAAAGTAGAGACACTACATACTGATATACACCTGAACATCAGCAGGAGAGGACTCTTTAAAGTAGAGACACTACATACTGATATACACCTGAACATCAGCAGGAGAGGACTCTTTAAAGTAGAGACACTACGTACTGACCGTTAAATCAGATTTTAAAGGAGATCATTTAAAAACCGTTTGGATAGAGACTGAAATGCCCTGCGTTATATCTTTTTGAGAATTTGACTTTTTTTCTCATAATTTGATATTTTTATAAAATAATTTTGGGACATTCTCACTGAAGAGACTTGCAATTATTCACCCCGGACTTCTGCTTTCAGACGCAGTCCATCATGAAGTTGTTACCCTATCCCACAATAACCCAATGCGGAGGCAACAATGTCATACGATACATTATGAGTGCAACCATAATGCCGATGTGGCTCGCGATGAAATCGAGTTTGAAAGCCCTGCTCGATATGATGGGATTCGCGAGTCTCCATTTCGTCCACGTTCCTCTTAATGGATGAAGTAATTAAATCTGCAGTCATGGATAATATATATGATATATTCTCATCGTGAATTAAAGGCTGAAGGCAGAGGGAGGAACTCATTTCACACGAGGAGCTTTTCTTATTATCGCCGTGAAAAATATTAAATTATTCTGATGATCCAGAGATTACTCAGATGAGCTGGGATAATCTCCTTTACTGGGACTGCAGCAGCATCATCATCACTCGGGTGTATTCAGAGGAGGATCTGCAGATCTTTGCCTCCTCAGGTAACGGTTTTTAATCTGATTTGAAAAGGAAGTTATTGCAAACCATTCGAGGTGTAAGAGAATCGAAACAAACCGAAAAGCATTCCACGTTTTCTATTTTGCAAAGTTCGGACGCAATCCAACAGTTAA
>CM070490.1:3304179-3306679 GCA_036324585.1 Champsocephalus esox
CTTATACTTGAGTAAAAGTAGAAGTACTCAGATCTGGTACTTGAGTAAAAGTAGAAGTACTCAGATCTTGTGCTTGAGTAAAAGTAGAAGTACTCAGATCTTGTACCTGAGTAAAAGTAGAAGTACTCAGATCTTATACTTGAGTAAAAGTAGAAGTACTCAGATCTGGTACTTGAGTAAAAGTAGAAGTACTCAGATCTTGTGCTTGAGTAAAAGTAGAAGTACTCAGATCTTGTACTTGAGTAAAATTAGAAGTACTCAGATCTTGTACTTGAGTAAAAGTAGAAGTACTCAGATCTGGTACTTGAGTAAAAGTAGAAGTACTCAGATCTTGTACTTGAGTAAAATTAGAAGTACTCAGATCTTGTACTTGAGTTAAAGTAGAAGTACTCAGATCTTGAGTAAAAGTACTCAGATCTTGAGTAAAAGTATAAGTACTCAGATCTTGTACCTGAGTAAAAGAAGAAGTACTCAGATCTCGTACTTGAGTAAAAGTAGAAGTACTCATATATTGTACTTGTGTAAAGTAGAAGTACTCAGGTCTTGTACTTGAGTAAAAGTAGAAGTACTCAGATCTTGTACTTGAGTAAAAGTAGAAGTACTCAGATCTTGTACTTGAGTAAAAGTAGAAGTACTCAGATCTTGTACTTGAGTAAAAGTAGAAGTACTCAGATCTTGAGTAAAAGTAGAAGTACTCAGATCTTGTACCTGAGTAAAAGAAGAAGTACTCAGATCTTGTACTTGAGTAAAAGTAGAAGTACTCAGATCTTGTTCTTGAGTAAAAGTAGAAGTACTCAGATCTTGTACTTGAGTAAAAGTAGAAGTACTCAGATCTTGTACTTGAGTAAAAGTAGAAGTACTCAGATCTTGTTCTTAAGTAAAAGTAGAAGTACTCAGGTCTTGTACTTGAGTAAAAGTAGAAGTACTCAGATCTCGTACTTGAGTAAAAGTAGAAGTACTCAGGTCTCGTACTTGAGTAAAAGTAGAAGTACTCAGGTCTTGTACTTAGTAAAAGTAGAAGTACTCAGGTCTCGTACTTGAGTAAAAGTAGAAGTACTCAGGTCTCGTACTTGAGTAAAAGTAGAAGTACTCAGGTCTCGTACTTAGTAAAAGTAGAAGTACTCAGGTCTCGTACTTAGTAAAAGTAGAAGTACTCAGGTCTCGTACTTAGTAAAAGTACTCAGGTCTTGTACTAGAGTCAAAGTAGAAGTACTCAGGTCTTGTACTTGAGTAAAAGTAGAAGTACTCAGGTCTCGTACTTAGTAAAAGTAGAAGTACTCAGGTCTCGTACTTAGTAAAAGTAGAAGTACTCAGGTCTTGTACTTAGTAAAAGTAGAAGTACTCAGGTCTTGTACTTGAGTAAAAGTAGAAGTACTCAGGTCTTGTACTTAGTAAAAGTAGAAGTACTCAGGTCTTGTACTTGAGTAAAAGTAGAAGTACTCAGGTCTTGTACTTAGTAAAAGTAGAAGTACTCAGGTCTTGTACTTGAGTAAAAGTAGAAGTACTCAGGTCTTGTACTTAGTAAAAGTAGAAGTACTCAGGTCTTGTACTTGAGTAAAAGTAGAAGTACTCAGGTCTTGTACTTAGTAAAAGTAGAAGTACTCAGATCTTGTACTTAGTAAAAGTAGAAGTACTCAGGTCTTGTACTTAGTAAAAGTAGAAGTACTCAGGTCTTGTACTTGAGTAAAAGTAGAAGTACTCAGATCTCGTACTTGAGTAAAAGTAGAAGTACTCAGGTCTCGTACTTGAGTAAAAGTAGAAGTACTCAGGTCTTGTACTTGAGTAAAAGTAGAAGTACTCAGGTCTCGTACTTGAGTAAAAGTAGAAGTACTCAGGTCTCGTACTTGAGTAAAAGTAGAAGTACTCAGGTCTCGTACTTAGTAAAAGTAGAAGTACTCAGGTCTCGTACTTGAGTAAAAGTAGAAGTACTCAGGTCTTGTACTTAGTAAAAGTACTCAGGTCTTGTACTAGAGTCAAAGTAGAAGTACTCAGGTCTTGTACTTGAGTAAAAGTAGAAGTACTCAGGTCTTGTACTTAGTAAAAGTAGAAGTACTCAGGTCTTGTACTTAGTAAAAGTAGAAGTACTCAGGTCTTGTACTTAGTAAAAGTAGAAGTACTCAGGTCTTGTACTTGAGTAAAAGTAGAAGTACTCAGGTCTTGTACTTAGTAAAAGTAGAAGTACTCAGGTCTTGTACTTGAGTAAAAGTACTCAGGTCTTGTACTTAGTAAAAGTAGAAGTACTCAGGTCTTGTACTTGAGTAAAAGTAGAAGTACTCAGGTCTTGTACTTGAGTAAAAGTAGAAGTACTCAGGTCTTGTACTTGAGTAAAAGTAGAAGTACTCAGGTCTTGTACTTAGTAAAAGTAGAAGTACTCAGATCTTGTACTTAGTAAAAGTAGAAGTACTCAGGTCTTGTACTTAGTAAAAGTAGAAGTACTCAGATCTTGTACTTGAGTAAAAGTAGAAGTACTCAGGTCTTGTACTTAGTAAAAGTAGAAGTA
>CM070490.1:3316679-3330123 GCA_036324585.1 Champsocephalus esox
TTAAGAACACACAACACACAGAGAGAGAGAGAGAGAGAGAGAGAGGAGAGAGAGAGAGAGAGAGAGAGAGAGAGGGAGAGAGAGAGAGAGAGAGAGAGAGAGGGAGGGAGAGAGAGAGAGAGAGATGAGAGAGAGAGATGAGAGAGAGAGAGGGAGAGAGGACAGAGAGACAGAGAGACAGAGAGAGTGTGTGTGTGTGGGTCGGTGTGTGTGTGGGTCGGTGTGTGTGTGGGGTCGGTGTGTGTTGTGTGGGTCGGTGAGTGTGTGTGGGTCGGTGTGTGTGTGTGGGTCGGTGTGTGTGTGGGTCGGTGTGTGTGTGGGTCGGTGTGTGTGTGGGTCGGTGTGTGTGTGGGTCGGTGTGTGTGGGTCGGTGTGTGTGTGTATTTGAGTGTGTCTTTGAGTGTGTGTGCTGTGCGTGTGCGCGTGCATGTGTGCATGTGTGTGTGTGTGTAGAGAATCTTGTGTAAACATGTTGTGTGTGCGTCTTCAGGCGGGTAGGGAACACCGTACAGTTGTCCTCCACATGCTTGTTGACGTCGTCCTCTGCAGGATACACCTGGCTGAGAGAGGACACGAAGGCCTGCGGGAGACAAGGACACGGGCGTCATGACAACCAATCATCAGCCCTCAAAGTGAGACCAATATCACGAGTAGTTTAAACCATCATCATCATCATCATCATCATCTCATCATCATCATCATCATCATCGCTGCAGATACAACGGACCAGCTGATCACAGGGGGCTTTACGAGGACTCATGTGACCTCTGACTCTAGAAGGAGAGGATTCTGGGAGTTGTAGTTCATGTCTCTTTCTACATCAACATGTGTCCCCTCTTCTTCATGTCTCTTCTACATCAACACGTGTCCCCTCTTCTTCATGTCTCTTCTACATCAACATGTGTCCCCTCTTCTACATCAACATGTGTCCCCTCTTCTTCATGTCTCTTCTACATCAACATGTGTCCCCTCTTCTCCATGTCTCTTCTACATCAACATGTGTCCCCTCTTCTCCATGTCTCTTCTACATCAACATGTGTCCCCTCTTCTACATCAACATGTGTCCCTCTTCTACATCAACATGTGTCCCCTCTTCTCCACGTCTCTTCTACATCAACATGTGTCCCCTCTTCTTCATGTCTCTTCTTCATCAACATGTGTCCCCTCTTCTTCATGTCTCTTCTACATCAACATGTGTCCCCTCTTCTTCATGTCTCTTCTACATCAACATGTGTCCCCTCTTCTTCATGTCTCTTCTTCATCAACATGTGTCCCCTCTTCTTCATGTCTCTTCTACATCAACATGTGTCCCCTCTTCTTCATGTCTCTTCTACATCAACATGTGTCCCCCTCTTCTTCATGTCTCTTCTACATCAACATGTGTCCCCTCTTCTTCATGTCTCTTCTTCATCAACATGTGTCCCCTCTTCTTCATGTCTCTTCTACATCAACATGTGTCCCCTCTTCTCCATGTCTCTTCTACATCAACATGTGTCCCTCTTCCTCACGTCTCTTCTACATCAACATGTGTCCCCTCTTCCTCATGTCTCTTCTACATCAACATGTGTCCCCTCTTCTCATGTCTCTTCTACATCAACATGTGTCCCCTCTTCTTCATGTCTCTTCTACATCAACACGTGTCCCCTCTTCTCCATGTCTCTTCTACATCAACACGTGTCCCCTCTTCTTCATGTCTCTTCTACATCAACATGTGTCCCCTCTTCTCCATGTCTCTTCTACATCAACATGTGTCCCCTCTTCTCCATGTCTCTTCTTCATCAACATGTGTCCCCTCTTCTCCATGTCTCTTCTACATCAACATGTGTCCCCTCTTCTCCATGTCTCTTCTACATCAACATGTGTCCCCTCTTCTTCATGTCTCTTCTACATCAACATGTGTCCCCTCTTCTTCATGTCTCTTCTACATCAACATGTGTCCCCTCTTCTTCATGTCTCTTCTACATCAACATGTGTCCCCTCTTCTCCATGTCTCTTCTCCATCAACATGTGTCCCCTCTTCTCCATGTCTCTTCTACATCAACATGTGTCCCCTCTTCTCCATGTCTCTTAAATAAAGATTGAAAAACCAAACTGTATATTTATATGTGTCGTATAGGACAGCGATGATATGCCCTCGCCTCCTCGCCTCCTCGGCTCACGGTTGCTCACGGTTACTGACGCTAGCTTTGAAATATTTACAGTAATTAATAACAGAGCTTCCATCCATTCGAACAGCAACACACACACACAGGACAAAGAGCAATGCATTGTGGGATGTATGACGGGGGAGCATGCCGCTTCGACACACACTGGCTGCAGAGGACACACACACGGGGACCTCCAATTTGTCCCCATAAGGGAGGCGAGTCCCCACAGGTGACTGTGTAAACAGATGTAGGTCCCACAAGGATAGTCATGCTAGGACACACACACACACACACACATTCCCATTAACACTGACAGCGATGTGTTTTATAACCTGACGGTACACAGAATTAGCGAGTACCCTTTTCTAAAGAGAGCACTCAATCACTGAGGCATTCTGGGAGAAGATTACCCAGATGGACAGAGAGCATTATGGGTAACCCTCGGAGACGCTGACTGTAAAAGCTTTTCTGAGGGCGATATGGCACCTCGTGATGCAGGAAGTGAATTCAAAGAGGGGGGGGGGATATCGAGGAAAAGCCCGTCCGTCTTGCAGTGAAGAGCCACTTGACTGCAGATTGATTTAGTGTCCCGGCCGGTCTGTGGAGGTGCGGCGTCTGGAGGTGAATGATTGAGAGACACCATGCTTTATTGCGGCTAAACTGCAGCCTCTTCAACGGGAGATTAGGGGACAAGTTCAATCATCAACTCGAGGGAGATTAAAGCATACTGGAAGACACTACAGCTCAGAGATCCAGGAACAAGCAAAGGTTTGGAGGCTTTTAATGCACTTCTGGAAGTATATTTAGCTTAGCGGTGACGAAAGTCATGTGACCGAGCTGTAGTTCCTTTATAGCCCAACATTAGCCGCCTTTAGCTTAGCGTGGTGAATGAAGTCATGTGACCGTGCTGTAGTTCCTTTATAGCCCAACATTAGCCTCCTTTAGCTTAGCGGTGGTGACGTGAAGTCATGTGACCGTGCTGTAGTTCCTTTATAGCCCAACATTAGCCTCCTTTAGCTTAGCGGTGGTGACGTGAAGTCATGTGACCGTGCTGTAGTTCCTTTATAGCCCAACATTAGCCTCCTTTAGCTTAGCGGTGGTGACGTGAAGTCATGTGACCGTGCTGTAGTTCCTTCATAGCCCAACGTTAGCTTTTTACTTCAGAAATCGTAAAGCGGTGTTAATATGTGGAGATTATCCTGCTGAACCAAACGTCTAAGCATCATAAACGATGAGATTATTTTCTGCAATGATCCAAAATCACAGGGAGATGCCGCCTTCAGGGACCAACACAGAAAGCCGGCAGCCCTGCTCTGCAACACTCACCTTGCCCTTCTTGAGAGGCTCGATGGTGAGGCTGTCGGCTCCGATGTCCACGATGGTTCCCAGCTGGAACCCGTCCGCTGGGTGCGGCGCCCAGACCGGCTTCCCATCATCCATCGCCGCACTCTGCACAAACAGGAACTACAGTCAGGCGAGAGTTCTTTAAGGGTCTCCTATTATACCGTGTTTAGGCATATATATACACCAAATATAAAAAACATGTCTGTGATGTGTTTTGCTCAAAATACCAAACGGATCATCCATTTTAGAAATCCCTCATATCCCTCGGTTTCAGCTGTTACTAAAGAGCTGATTCTGGGTCTAAAGCTAAAAAAGATTGTGATGAAACTCCATATCATGTTACAAACCACATCAAGGATCCTCTCTGAAACAGGATGGAGCTCAAACTCTCTCTCTCTCAGGTTCACCACGAGGTGACTTCCTGTTGACTTCCTGCTTCTTCACACACTCTCTCTCCAGCACAGGTTAGCTCTGAGTGCTAGCATGCTAATGGCAACACAGACCGTATTACTTCCAGAACACGTCTCATTGTTTCTGACGGGGACGTTTCTGATTGGCCCGTGGGTCTAAAGCCCGCCCACATTTCAGTAATGTGGTCATGACGCAGCAAATCTGGATCAGCTCCGTTGTTCTCCGTTTTTAGAGATGTGGGTACGGAGGAGAAGAGAGAGGGGTTTGTTTCTGACACTTTGAGAGTCTCCGGACACACGGGGACACACGAGGACACACGGGGACACACGGGGGACACACCGGGGGACACACAGGGGGACACATGGTGATGTAGAGAAGGACATCACTTTGAGAGTCTCCTGACACACGGGGGACACACCGGGGACACACGGGGACACGCCGGGGGGACACCAGGACACACGGGAACACACGGGGACACATGGTTCCCCGTTTTTAGAGATGTGGGTACGGAGGAGAAGAGAGAAGGGTTTGTTTCTGACACTGAGACTCTCGGGGACACATGGGGACACACGGGGACACATGGGGGGACACACCGGGGACACACGGGGACACACCGGGACACATGGGGGACACACGGTTCCCCGTTTTTAGAGATGTGGGTACGGAGGAGAAGAGAGAAGGGTTTGTTTCTGACACTGAGAGTCTCCGGGGACACATGGGGACACACGGGGACACATGGGGGGACACACCGGGGACACACCGGGACACATGGGGACACACGGTTCCCCGTTTTTAGAGATGTGGGTACGGAGGAGAAGAGAGAAGGGTTTGTTTCTGACACTGAGACTCTCCGGGGACACATGGGGACACACCGGGGACACACGGGGACACACCGTGATGTAGAGAAGACATCAGAGTGCATTTTGCATGACCGGTCCCTTAAAGAAGGATGTTTTCGTACAGCATGTGAACTCCTGAGTAATACACGCCTGCCTGCCGGGATGCAAATATAATTTCCGTCTGCTTTGTTTCGCAAAAAACCGACCGGAGACCATTGTTCCTCTGCAAACAGGCGGCACTGCTGACACTCAAATGAAGTCCGTTCACACCGTAAGCGTTTACAAACCATGTTAACGGAACGAGGAAAGATAAAGACATAACGGGAAGTTACACAATCTGAACAATCTGATTTAAGACGTTATCTTCGTTCAAAGTTCTTTTAATCCTCATGATAACAAAGAGGCAACCGCATACACATCTCAAACACATTTTAAAGTTATGTTCCAATTTCCAGCCATCTCATAAAACCGTCTTGTTCTGATGTCTTTAACACGGGAGACGAGATCTTAAAGTCCGCGGGGTAATTAAAGTCAGAGTTCAGAAGCCGCTATAAAACACGTGCTTCGCGGCTGGAGCGACCTCTAAAGTTCATTTTTTAACGGCGTTTTTGACTTTGACACCACGTGAGTCACAGCTGGGATGTGGTCGCTGCCGTCTGGAGAGGAAGCATCGAACATCACAAACTGAATCGACTGTTTCTGCCGACAAACCAATTATACATTCTTATATTGTTGTTATTGATCCAACCAGCAGCTCCTGGTGCCGGACTCCTAGTGCCGGACTCCTGGTGCCAGACTCCTGGTGCCAGACTCCTGGTGCCAGACTCCTGGTGCCAGACTCCTGGTGCCAGACTCCAGGTGCTAGACTCCTGGTGCTAGACTCCTGGTGCCAGACTCCTGGTGCCAGACTCCTGGTGCCAGACTCCTGGTGCCAGACTCCAGGTGCTAGACTCCTGGTGCTAGACTCCTGGTGCCAGACTCCTGGTGCTAGACTCCTGGTGCTAGACTCCTAGTGCCAGACTCCTGGTGCTAAACTCTTAGCACCAGACTCCTGGTGCCAGACTCTTAGCACCAGACTCCTAGCGCCAGACTCCTGGTGCCAGACTCTTAGCACCAGACTCCTGGTGCTAAACTCTTAGCACCAGACTCCTAGTGCCAGACTCCTAGTGCCAGACTCCTGGTGCTAAACTCTTAGCACTAGACTCCTGGTGCCAGACTCTTAGCACCAGACTCCTAGTGCCAGACTCCTGGTGGCAGACTCCTGGTGGCAGACTCCTAGTGCCGGACTCCTAGTGCCGGACTCCTAGTGCCGGACTCCTAGTGCCGGACTCCTGGTGCCAGACTCCTGGTGCCAGACTCCTAGTGCTAGACTCCTAGTGCTAGACTCCTAGTGCCAGACTCCTGGTGCTAGACTCCTGGTGCCAGACTCCTGGTGCCAGACTCCTGGTGCTAGACTCCTAGTGCTAGACTCCTAGTGCCAGACTCCTGGTGCTAAACTCTTAGCACCAGACTCCTGGTGCCAGACTCTTAGCACCAGACTCCTAGCGCCAGACTCCTGGTGCCAGACTCTTAGCACCAGACTCCTGGTGCTAAACTCTTAGCACCAGACTCCTAGTGCCAGACTCCTAGTGCCAGACTCCTGGTGCTAAACTCTTAGCACTAGACTCCTGGTGCCAGACTCTTAGCACCAGACTCCTAGTGCCAGACTCCTAGTGCCAGACTCCTGGTGCCAGACTCCTGGTGCCAGACTCTTAGCACCAGACTCCTAGTGCCAGACTCCTAGTGCCAGACTCCTGGTGCTAAACTCTTAGCACTAGACTCCTGGTGCCAGACTCTTAGCACCAGACTCCTAGTGCCAGACTCCTAGTGCCAGACTCCTGGTGCCAGACTCCTGGTGCCAGACTCTTAGCACCAGACTCCTAGTGCCAGACTCCTAGTGCCAGACTCCTGGTGCCAGACTCCTAGTGCCAGACTCCTGGTGCTAAAACTCTTAGCACTAGACTCCTGGTGCCAGACTCCTAGTGCCAGACTCCTGGTGCTAAACTCTTAGCACTAGACTCCTGGTGCCAGACTCTTAGCACCAGACTCCTAGTGCCAGACTCCTGGTGCCAGACTCCTGGTGCCAGACTCCTGGTGCCAGACTCTTAGCACCAGACTCCTAGTGCCAGACTCCTAGTGCCAGACTCCTGGTGCCAGACTCCTGGTGCCAGACTCCTGGTGCCAGACTCTTAGCACCAGACTCCTAGTGCTAGACTCCTAGTGCCAGACTCCTAGTGCCAGACTCCTGGTGCCAGACTCCTGGTGCTAAACTCTTCATAGCTGTAAACACTTTGTGGATACAGATGTGAAAAAGTGGGAATACGTTTGTGTAAGTGAGGGAAATGCAGGGTTTTGTGGGAAACGGGAGCGCAGATTTCCCCCTAAAAGTGCTTCCAGAAAACAATATTTCTGTTCCTCAAAAACGGCATACTTCAGAAACCTGAGCATCAAACGGAGCGTCAGACGGCAGCTGGTTTTTACATTGAATTTCATGGTGCTAGACTCCTAGTGCCAGACTCCTAGTGCCAGACTCCTGGTGCCAGACTCCTGGTGCCAGTGCCAGACTCCTGGTGCCAGACTCCTGGTGCCAGACTCCTGGTGCCAGACTCTTAGCACTAGACTCCTGGTGCCAGACTCCTGGTGCCAGACTCCTGGTGCCAGACTCCTGGTGCCAGACTCCTGGTGCCAGACTCCTGGCGCCAGACTCCTGGCGCCAGACTCCTGGCGCCAGACTCCTGGCGCCAGACTCCTGGCGCCAGACTCCTGGCGCCAGACTCCTGGTGCTAAACTCTTAGCACTAGACTCCTGGTGCCGGACTCCTGGTGCCGGACTCCTGGTGCCGGACTCCTGGTGCCAGACTCCTGGTGCCAGACTCCTGGTGCCAGACTCCTGGTGCCAGACTCCTGGTGCCAGACTCCTGGTGCCAGACTCCTGGTGCTAGACTCCTGGTGCTAGACTCCTGGTGCTAGACTCCTGGTGCTAGACTCCTGGTGCTAGACTCCTGGTGCTAGACTCCTGGTGCTAGACTCCTGGTGCTAGACTCCTGGTGCCAGACTCCTGGTGCCAGACTCCTGGCGCCAGACTCCTGGTGCTAAACTCTTAGCACTAGACTCCTGGTGCCGGACTCCTGGTGCCGGACTCCAGGTGGCAGACTCCTAGTGCCAGACTCCTGGTGCCAGACTCCTGGTGCCAGACTCCTGGTGCCAGACTCCTGGTGCCAGACTCCTGGTGCCAGACTCCTGGTGCCAGACTCCTGGTGCCAGACTCCTGGTGCCAGACTCCTGGTGCCAGACTCCTGGTGCTAGACTCCTGGTGCCAGACTCCTAGTGCTAGACTCCTAGTGCTAGACTCCTAGTGCTAGACTCCTAGTGCTAGACTCCTGGTGCTAGACTCCTGGTGCCAGACTCCTAGTGCTAGACTCCTGGTGCCAGACTCCTAGTGCTAGACTCCTGGTGCCAGACTCCTGGTGCCAGACTCCTGGTGCCAGACTCCTGGTGCCAGACTCCTGGTGCTAGACTCTTAGCACTAGACTCCTGGTGCCAGACTCCTAGTGCTAGACTCCTGGTGCCAGACTCCTGGTGCCAGACTCCTGGTGCCAGACTCCTGGTGCCAGACTCCTGGTGCTAGACTCTTAGCACTAGACTCCTGGTGCCAGACTCCTGGTGCCAGACTCCTGGTGCCAGACTCCTGGTGCCAGACTCCTGGTGCCAGACTCTTAGCACTAGACTCTTAGCACTAGACTCCTGGTGCCAGACTCCTGGTGCTAGACTCTTAGCACTAGACTCCTGGTGCCAGACTCCTGGTGCCAGACTCCTGGTGCTAGACTCCTAGTGCCAGACTCCTAGTGCCAGACTCCTAGTGCCAGACTCCTGGTGCCAGACTCCTAGTGCTAGACTCCTAGTGCTAGACTCCTAGTGCTAGACTCCTAGTGCTAGACTCCTAGTGCTAGACTCCTAGTGCTAGACTCCTAGTGCTAGACTCCTAGTGCCAGACTCCTAGTGCCAGACTCCTAGTGCCAGACTCCTGGTGCCAGACTCTTAGCACTAGACTCCTGGTGCCAGACTCTTCATAGCTGTAAACACTTTGTGGATACAGATGTGAAAAAGTGGGAATACGTTTGTGTAAGTGAGGGAAATGCAGGGTTTTGTGGGAAACGGGAGCGCAGATTTCCCCCTAAAAGTGCTTCCAGAAAATAATATTTCTGTTCCTCAAAAACGGCATACTTCAGAAACCTGAGCATCAAACGGAGCGTCAGACGGCAGCTGGTTTTTACATTGAATTTCATGATATATCTTATAGAGAAGATCAGAGACGCATTACTCAGACTATGGAGGAACCCCCGGGGAGATGCACGCACGTCAATGGGACACTTTTTGCCTCCGTGTTAAACTCTTGGACCAGGAAGTGATTTCCTCACTGACGAGGAAGCAGCTCGGACGAATATATAACTAAACGCCGGAGGTCAAAATCCAACCCTTGGGACTTCCTGGTGAACGCGAGGTTATGGACTTTCAGTGACGCTGGAGGAATTAGAGAAACACGTGCCTTTACTTCTGTCTCCGTGCCGAACGGAACAGATACTACAAAATAATATCTGACATTAAAAACAAAATGCAAAATCTACCATCATGAATATATAAAAACATATATATTTAAATGGATAGTAAACCATGAGAAAGTATACATAAGGCTTTATTTATTAATATCACTAAATACGGTGTAGAAAAGTACCAAGAGGCTATTTTTAGAAGACGGCCAAAAGTAGCAGGCTGACTGAAAGTAAATGGCTTTTAACTTCAGCCTCCAATCAATATATTAATTTAACATTATAAATGACTTTAGCTTAGCGGTGGTGACGTGAAGTCATGTGACCGTGCTGTAGTTCCTTTATAGCCCAACATTAGCCTCCTTTAGCTTAGCGGTGGTGACGTGAAGTCATGTGACCGTGCTGTAGTTCCTTTATAGCCCAACATTAGCCGCCTTTAGCTTAGCGGTGGTGACGTGAAGTCATGTGACCGTGCTGTAGTTCCTTTATAGCCCAACATTAGCCTCCTTTAGCTTAGCGGTGGTGACGTGAAGTCATGTGACCGTGCTGTAGTTCCTTTATAGCCCAACATTAGCCTCCTTTAGCTTAGCGGTGGTGACGTGAAGTCATGTGACCGTGCTGTAGTTCCTTTATAGCCCAACATTAGCCGCCTTTAGCTTAGCGGTGGTGACGTGAAGTCATGTGACCGTGCTGTAGTTCCTCTATAGCCCAACATTAGCCACCTTTAGCTTAGCGGTGGTGACGTGAAGTCATGTGACCGTGCTGTAGTTCTTTTATAGCCCAACATTAGCCACCTTTAGCTTAGCGGTGGTGACGTGAAGTCATGTGACCGTGCTGTAGTTCCTTTATAGCCCAACATTAGCCTCCTTTAGCTTAGCGGTGGTGACGTGAAGTCATGTGACCGTGCTGTAGTTCCTTTATAGCCCAACATTAGCCGCCTTTAGCTTAGCGTGGTGACGTGAAGTCATGTGACCGTGCTGTAGTTCCTCTATAGCCCAACATTAGCCTCCTTTAGCTTAGCGGTGGTGACGTGAAGTCATGTGACCGTGCTGTAGTTCCTTTATAGCCCAACATTAGCCTCCTTTAGCTTAGCGGTGGTGACGTGAAGTCATGTGACCGTGCTGTAGTTCCCCTATAGCCCAACATTAGCCACCTTTAGCTTAGCGGTGGTGACGTGAAGTCATGTGACCGTGCTGTAGTTCCTTTATAGCCCAACATTAGCCTCCTTTAGCTTAGCGGTGGTGACGTGAAGTCATGTGACCGTGCTGTAGTTCCTTTATAGCCCAACATTAGCCGCCTTTAGCTTAGCGTGGTGACGTGAAGTCATGTGACCGTGCTGTAGTTCCTCTATAGCCCAACATTAGCCTCCTTTAGCTTAGGGGTGGTGACGTGAAGTCATGTGACCGTGCTGTAGTTCCTTTATAGCCCAACATTAGCCTCCTTTAGCTTAGCGGTGGTGACGTGAAGTCATGTGACCGTGCTGTAGTTCCTTTATAGCCCAACATTAGCCTCTTTTAGCTTAGCGATGGTGACGTGAAGTCATGTGACCGTGCTGTAGTTCCTCTATAGCCCAACATTAGCCACCAATAACTGAAATGATTTCTCATTTATCTAAATATGGATTTTTTTGACTGCAACATTTCTTCATAATGAGAAGTGACTCGTATTTTGACAGTCGGTGCACAAAAGAAGCGATGCCGTGATGCATGATGGGCCTCAGATGAAGTGAATGTCTGCAGCACAGGAACAATGTTTGATGTCAGACTGAAGAGGATATTTTGGGAAAGAGGACTTTGAGGTATTTTTATCTCACTCAACATCACTGAACACACCGGAGTAGAAAAACAAAACGGAGGTGCATCGCTTCATGCATGTTCTGCCACGAGGTCATTATGATCATAATTAGTATTTTTAGAAATCTGCTGCTTGTTATGAATAATGGAACCGGAGAGAGACACGTGCCCAAAGTCTGTTTCTTCTTGCCTTTATAAAGTAATGTTTGATTTATTAGCAATTATCAGATGACCCACTTTCTCCCCTTGCTCTCGAACCTGAAGCAATACTGAACATCATCCGGAGAGGACTCTTTAAAGTAGAGACACTACGTACTGATATACACCTGAACATCAGCAGGAGAGGACTCTTTAAAGTAGAGACACTACATACTGATATACACCTGAACATCAGCAGGAGAGGACTCTTTAAAGTAGATACACTACATACTGATATACACCTGAGCATCAGCAGGAGAGGACTCTTTAAAGTAGAGACACTACGTACTGATATACACCTGAACATCAGCAGGAGAGGACTCTTTAAAGTAGAGACACTACATACTGATATACACCTGAACATCAGCAGGAGAGGACTCTTTAAAGTAGATACACTACATACTGATATACACCTGAGCATCAGCAGGAGAGGACTCTTTAAAGTAGAGACACTACGTACTGATATACACCTGAACATCAGCAGGAGAGGACTCTTTAAAGTAGATACACTACATACTGATATACACCTGAGCATCAGCAGGGGAGGACTCTTTAAAGTAGAGACACTACATACTGATATACACCTGAACATCAGCAGGAGAGGACTCTTTAAAGTAGAGACACTACATACTGATATACACCTGAACATCAGCAGGAGAGGACTCTTTAAAGTAGAGACACTACATACTGATATACACCTGAACATCAGCAGGAGAGGACTCTTTAAAGTAGAGACACTACATACTGATATACACCTGAACATCAGCAGGAGAGGACTCTTTAAAGTAGAGACACTACATACTGATATACACCTGAACATCAGCAGGAGAGGACTCTTTAAAGTAGAGACACTACACACTGATATACACCTGAACATCAGCAGGAGAGGACTCTTTAAAGTAGAGACACTACATACTGATATACACCTGAACATCAGCAGGAGAGGACTCTTTAAAGTAGAGACACTACACACTGATATACACCTGAACATCAACAGGAGAGGACTCTTTAAAGTAGAGACACTACACACTGATATACACCTGAACATCAGCAGGAGAGGACTCTTTAAAGTAGAGACACTACATACTGATATACACCTGAACATCAGCAGGAGAGGACTCTTTAAAGTAGAGACACTACACACTGATATACACCTGAACATCAGCAGGAGAGGACTCTTTAAAGTAGAGACACTACATACTGATATACACCTGAACATCAGCAGGAGAGGACTCTTTAAAGTAGAGACACTACATACTGATATACACCTGAACATCAGCAGGAGAGGACTCTTTAAAGTAGAGACACTACATACTGATATACAGCTGAACATCAGCAGGAGAGGACTCTTTAAAGTAGAGACACTACACACTGATATACACCTGAACATCAGCAGGAGAGGACTCTTTAAAGTAGAGACACTACATACTGATATACACCTGAACATCAGCAGGAGAGGACTCTTTAAAGTAGAGACACTACATACTGATATACACCTGAACATCAGCAGGAGAGGACTCTTTAAAGTAGAGACACTACACACTGATATACACCTGAACATCAGCAGGAGAGGACTCTTTAAAGTAGAGACACTACATACTGATATACACCTGAACATCAGCAGGAGAGGACTCTTTAAAGTAGAGACACTACACACTGATATACACCTGAACATCAACAGGAGAGGACTCTTTAAAGTAGAGACACTACACACTGATATACACCTGAACATCAGCAGGAGAGGACTCTTTAAAGTAGAGACACTACATACTGATATACACCTGAACATCAGCAGGAGAGGACTCTTTAAAGTAGAGACACTACACACTGATATACACCTGAACATCAGCAGGAGAGGACTCTTTAAAGTAGAGACACTACATACTGATATACACCTGAACATCAGCAGGAGAGGACTCTTTAAAGTAGAGACACTACATACTGATATACACCTGAACATCAGCAGGAGAGGACTCTTTAAAGTAGAGACACTACATACTGATATACAGCTGAACATCAGCAGGAGAGGACTCTTTAAAGTAGAGACACTACACACTGATATACACCTGAACATCAGCAGGAGAGGACTCTTTAAAGTAGAGACACTTCATACTGATATACACCTGA
>CM070490.1:3330623-3363123 GCA_036324585.1 Champsocephalus esox
GTAGAAAGTACAGGTATTTGAGTTCAACATGTGAGAAGTAGAAAGTACAGGTATTTGAGTTCAACATGTGAGAAGTAGAAAGTACAGGTATTTGAGTTCAACATGAGAGAAGTAGAAAGTACAGGTATTTGAGTTCAACATGTGAGAAGTAGAAAGTACAGGTATTTGAGTTCAACATGTAGAGAAGTAGAAAGTACAGGTATTTGTGTTCAACATGTAAGAAGTAGAAAGTACAGGTATTTGAGTTCAACATGTGAGAAGTAGAAAGTACAGGTATTTGAGTTCAACATGTAAGAAGTAGAAAGTACAGGTATTTGAGTTCAACATGTAAGAAGTAGAAAGTACAGGTATTTGAGTTCAACATGTGAGAAGTAGAAAGTACAGGTATTTGAGTTCAACATGTAAGAAGTAGAAAGTACAGGTATTTGAGTTCAACATGTGAGAAGTAGAAAGTACAGGTATTTGAGTTCAACATGTAAGAAGTAGAAAGTACAGGTATTTGAGTTCAACATGTAAGAAGTAGAAAGTACAGGTATTTGGGTTCAACATGTGAGAAGTAGAAAGTACAGGTATTTGGGTTCAACATGTAAGAAGTAGAAAGTACAGGTATTTGAGTTCAACATGTAGAGAAGTAGAAAGTACAGGTATTTGAGTTCAACATGTAAGAAGTAGAAAGTACAGGTATTTGAGTTCAACATGTAAGAAGTAGAAAGTACAGGTATTTGAGTTCAACATGTGAGAAGTAGAAAGTACAGGTATTTGGGTTCAACATGTAAGAAGTAGAAAGTACAGGTATTTGAGTTCAACATGTGAGAAGTAGAAAGTACAGGTATTTGTGTTCAACATGTAAGAAGTAGAAAGTACAGGTATTTGAGTTCAACATGTGAGAAGTAGAAAGTACAGGTATTTGAGTTCAACATGTGAGAAGTAGAAAGTACAGGTATTTGAGTTCAACATGTGAGAAGTAGAAAGTACAGGTATTTGAGTTCAACATGTGAGAAGTAGAAAGTACAGGTATTTGAGTTCAACATGTAAGAAGTAGAAAGTACAGGTATTTGAGTTCAACATGTAAGAAGTAGAAAGTACAGGTATTTGAGTTCAACATGTAAGAAGTAGAAAGTACAGGTATTTGAGTTCAACATGTAAGAAGTAGAAAGTACAGGTATTTGAGTTCAACATGTAGAGAAGTAGAAAGTACAGGTATTTGAGTTCAACATGTGAGAAGTAGAAAGTACAGGTATTTGAGTTCAACATGAGAGAAGTAGAAAGTACAGGTATTTGAGTTCAACATGTGAGAAGTAGAAAGTACAGGTATTTGAGTTCAACATGTAAGAAGTAGAAAGTACAGGTATTTGGGTTCAACATGTAAGAAGTAGAAAGTACAGGTATTTGAGTTCAACATGTGAGAAGTAGAAAGTACAGGTATTTGAGTTCAACATGTGAGAAGTAGAAAGTACAGGTATTTGAGTTCAACATGTGAGAAGTAGAAAGTACAGGTATTTGAGTTCAACATGTGAGAAGTAGAAAGTACAGGTATTTGAGTTCAACATGTAAGAAGTAGAAAGTACAGGTATTTGGGTTCAACATGTAAGAAGTAGAAAGTACAGGTATTTGAGTTCAACATGTGAGAAGTAGAAAGTACAGGTATTTGAGTTCAACATGTGAGAAGTAGAAAGTACAGGTATTTGAGTTCAACATGTGAGAAGTAGAAAGTACAGGTATTTGAGTTCAACATGTGAGAAGTAGAAAGTACAGGTATTTGAGTTCAACATGTAAGAAGTAGAAAGTACAGGGTATTTGGGTTCAACATGTAAGAAGTAGAAAGTACAGGTATTTGAGTTCAACATGTAAGAAGTAGAAAGTACAGGTATTTGAGTTCAACATGTGAGAAGTAGAAAGTACAGGTATTTGAGTTCAACATGTGAGAAGTAGAAAGTACAGGTATTTGAGTTCAACATGTGAGAAGTAGAAAGTACAGGTATTTGAGTTCAACATGTGAGAAGTAGAAAGTACAGGTATTTGTGTTCAACATGAGAAGTAGAAAGTACAGGTATTTGTGTTCAACATGTGAGAAGTAGAAAGTACAGGTATTTGGGTTCAACATGTGAGAAGTAGAAAGTACAGGTATTTGAGTATCTGTGGAACAATGACTGCACTGAATGCAAACACTGGGACTGAGAGGGTGGAGGAGCGACTCTGCAGCAGATCATTGTGTTATCGACAGCAGGAGAGAGAGACGTGGCTTCAGAGAGCGCTTTGCAGGTATTGTAATTGCTTCTGACTGCGTGAGAGTGCACGGTTCAATAGCTGCAGACACAAGGAGATGACCCGACCGCGGGGGCAAGAGAAAGTGAATGAATCTGAAGTTCGTGCAGCTGCAGTGCGGAGGAACGCTCTGAGAGGCACAGCGTCTCCTCTGCTCAGAGGAAGGGAACACAGCGTCATGCAGCCTTTAAAAGCTATATTCATTTATTCTTAAGACGAAAGCGGTTATTAGTTTTAGTCTAGTTTTAGTCGACGAAAAATCATTACATTTAGTCAACCTTTCGTCAGAATGTTCTCTCTCTTTAAACTAATTCAGTTCGGCAAACACAGGAATCTGAAATCTGAATAAAGTGTTGAAATTCGTAAAGCAACATTTCACTCTCTTAACACTTGTGTAATATCTAGGGACGGGTATCGTTAAGGTTTTAACGGTACTACTACTCTTAAAAATCTGTGTGCACGCTGCTGCAGCGCGTCTGTTAGGCCCCGCCCCCCCACACACAGAGGCAGAGTGAGGCCCCCGCCCCCCGCACACACAGAGAAGCCCCGCCCCCGCACACAGAAAGACAGAGAGGACCCGCCCCCCGCACACAGAGAGAGAGGCCCCGCCCCCCTGCACACAGAGACAGAGTGAGGCCCGCCCCCCGCACACAGAAAGACAGAGAGAAAGAGAGGACCTGCCCCCCGCACACAGAGAGAGAGGCCCCGCCCCCGGCACACAGAGAGAGGACCCCGCGCGCGCGCCCCGCCCCGCCCCGCCGCCCCCCCCCGCGCCGCACCCCGCCCCCCCCCGCCCCCCCGCACACAGAGAGAGAGGACCCCGCCCCCCGCACACAGAGAGAGAGGCCCCGCCCCCTGCACACAGAGACAGAGTGAGGCCCCGCCCCCCACACACAGAAAGACAGAGAGAAAGAGAGGACTCGCCCCCCGCACACAGAGAGAGAGGCCCCGCCCCCCGCACACACAGAGAGGCGATTGGCGATCGGAGCATCCCTAGTTTCTGACACTTTGAGAGTCTCCTGACCGGGGACACACACCGGACACACACCGGACACACACACCGGGGACACAGTGATGTAGAGAAGACATCAAAAGGTGCATTGTGCATGATAGGAGAGCTTTAAATAGAAACACTCGAGCCGAACAGAATCAGGATGTTTCATCAGCGTCTCTCACTTAGATTTCCTCTCACGGCTTTAAATAAAGTTCATTTTCTAATCCCTCTGTTTTCCCCACGCGGTGCGTTTGAGGGCAGCAGAAATTCTCCGTGAGTCGACGGCAGTAATTACTCTGAGCGGAGGAGGGAAACATCGGGAATACGTATTAGGATACTTGTACCATTAGCGTTCCGACACTCTGCTGCCCTGGCATTTAGACCTCTCGCCTTTTAATGAGGCGCCTCGCTGCAGTGTGGAACCCCTCGGAGCCGCAGCATGAATTAAACACGGCCTTGATTCAAGATTACAGAGATGCAAAGGTTTTATTGTCATATGCACAGTGTGGAGAAATCCCATTGGACCAGGGACATGCTGCGACCAGGGACCAACGCGGAAATGTGTGTTGGTCTCATTAAATACTTGAGAAAACTGACAGATGAAATCAGTCCTTGAATCCTCTCATCTTCTCCTGATTCCTTGATACAAAAGTCGATTAGGACACATGTTGATAGTATCCTTAAATAAGCGCTAAGGAGTCAAGGATAAGGAGGCTTGCAGAGAAGAAGGAAGCAAGGAAAGGTGTAGAAATAGCAATGAAAATCTTCTGACCTGAGCTCCTCCAACAATACAAGATAAGAAGTCTATATACATGTGTGACGGGGCTCGATGTGTCCGTTCAAAGACACTGGCCTAGTCGGTTTGGGTTAAGCTCCAAAACGTTATTTTTAGCAGCGACAAAATAAATAGCGAACCGGCACAACTTAAACGAACGTCCAAATCAGACCGTCCATCACCCCGTGTCCAGCTGTTGCCTTCTCTGCAACATCCCCGAGCCCCCCCCTTCCAGGGCCGACCCCTTATTACCCCATAGCCCCTCCCACCAGGCTTACGTCAACAGGTGACAACAATTACACTCAGTGGTGTAGTGGGGATTTTTTGACTGGGTGGACGGGGCGGGGGAGACTGTGGACGCGCTCGTGAACTGTCAACGGGGGGGGGGTACCTCTGTGTCGCCTGTCAGCTCAACATGATGCCGTTGAACCGATCCGGCCTTCCTGCGCGTCTGTCACTCAAATGCGGGACAGTCTCAATTTGACACACACACACACACACACACACACACACACCACACACACACACACACACACACACACACACACACACACACACACACACACACACACACACACACACACACACACACACACACACACACACACACACACACACACACACACACACACACCACACACACACACACACACACACACACACACACACACACACACCACACACACACACACACACACACACACACACACACACACACACACACACACACACACACACACACACACACACACACACACACACACACACACACACACACACACACACACACACACACACACCTAAAGAGGCCCGATGCTGCTCGTGTGTTTCTACGGGTTTTAGCACCGTACTTTTCGAACGATAAGCCGCGACTTTCCCCCCCATTTTTTCTGTACAGCTAACGGCCACTAGGGGACCTCCTAACTCTATGGGTTTTCACAGGTCAAATTAACCACCTTTAACACTACGGGCTCTAGGACCGGTCCGCGCCCCGCCACCTTTAAGCGGCGGGCTCCAGCAGGAAAAGCTGGAGGCCGGAAAAGAGCGAGACAGGTAGCGCGCCAAAGTGAAAGTGGAACGAGAGACGGAACGAGAGCGAGACAGACGGACAGTTTATAGTCCGGTGAATGGTCTACAGAGGCGAAAATCCCTGTATTCCATCCAGCGGTAGGCTAAGGGGCGGGACATCTCTAAGCAGGTCGACCAATCAGAGCAGACTGGGCTCTGGTTTCAGACGGAGGGTGAAAAGAGGTGCGAATTTGTAAGTTATATTCTATCTATGTATAAACGTATTCCATTGGATTTATAATGACACAAACATCGTGCCGAAAGAAGTGTTTTGCTTCATTAAACTTCAGCCGTAAACAAAAGCTGTCTCTCTTCCGCTGAAGGGAAATAAATTACCCAGAGCCGATCGCCCTCTGACTCCTCGCTGTCCGGGTTTCTCGACAGCGCTGACTCGTAATCAGACGACTCCCGTCTGAGTGCTGCCGCTAATAAGATGGCGGTTTTGTATTAGTTAGCTGTAAATATATAAACATATATTCCCTCGGGCTGAGTCACGCTGACCTGCAACGTCTGGGCTCCGGAGTGTTTCTATACGAGAGCGAGGCAGTGGGCGTGAAAGGAGAAGATCGCTAATGGTGAGAACGTTTTCAAAATAAGAAAAGAATAACAAGAAAAATAATCCATGTAGAGAAATCCCATTGGAGCAGGGAGACGCTGCCTTCAGGGACCGCTTCAGACGTGCGTTAGTATCATTAAGTACTTGGGAGAACTCAATCGGGATATAAAACGCCGTCTTCTAAAAACTGACGGATAGATGCGTTCGTCCTTGAGTCCTCTCATCGACTCCTGATTCATTGATACGAAAGTCGATTAGGAGACAAAGTATCCTTAACTAAGCGCGAAGGAGTCGAGGAGAGGAGGCTTCCAGAGAAGAAGGAAGCGAGGAAACACGAGTTGAATATTGTAAAAGTGAGGCATCGACTGAAGGAAACAAGGAGGCGAGGTAAGCGGTAAACCTAATGGATGTTTTTTGGCTCCATTGAGGGTGCATCGTTCGCAGCCTTCTGCCCCGTATCGGGACATATGGCAGCGAGGATATCAGAGCCATAAAGTCCAGAGCGTGGTTTGGCTTTTTGTTTTGGCATCTGCTAAAAAAACATCAAACTCTCATTAGGAACGTCCGTTATTATTATTATTATTATTATTATTATATTGTTATTATTATTATTATTATTATTATTATTATGGCCCAGGGTTGTTAAACAGCCGCCCATAAAACCTGAGGGAGGTTCAGTCAACTCAAGATCCACCTTTTAAAGTGGAGACACTACATACTGATATACACCTGAACATCAGCAGGAGAGGACTCTTTAAAGTAGAGACACTACATACTGATATACACCTGAACATCAGCAGGAGAGGACTCTTTAAAGTAGAGACACTACATACTGATATACACCTGAACACCAGCAGGAGAGGACTCTTTAAAGTAGAGACACTACATACTGATATACACCTGAACACCAGCAGGAGAGGACTCTTTAAAGTAGAGACACTACATACTGATATACACCTGAACACCAGCAGGAGAGGACTCTTTAAAGTAGAGACACTACATACTGATATACACCTGAACATCAGCAGGAGAGGACTCTTTAAAGTAGAGACACTACATACTGATATACACCTGAACATCAGCAGGAGAGGACTCTTTAAAGTAGAGACACTACATACTGATATACACCTGAACATCAGCAGGAGAGGACTCTTTAAAGTAGAGACACTACATACTGATATACACCTGAACATCAGCAGGAGAGGACTCTTTAAAGTAGAGACACTACATACTGATATACACCTGAACATCAGCAGGAGAGGACTCTTTAAAGTAGAGACACTACATACTCATATACACCTGAACATCAGCAGGAGAGGACTCTTTAAAGTAGAGACACTACATACTCATATACACCTGAACATCAGCAGGAGAGGACTCTTTAAAGTAGAGACACTACATACTCATATACACCTGAACATCAGCAGGAGAGGACTCTTTAAAGTAGAGACACTACATACTGATATACACCTGAACATCAGCAGGAGAGGACTCTTTAAAGTAGAGACACTACATACTCATATACACCTGAACATCAGCAGGAGAGGACTCTTTAAAGTAGAGACACTACATACTGATACAAACCTGGACATCAGCAGGGTATGTTTTCCTTCATGATAGACGCCGTTTCGTTTTAATCCCTAGATTGCAGAGTGTACATTATCATCCCTTCTGTTTCTGCAGCATATGTTAAACCGTCAGACGCCTAATTTGCATGTTTTAATTAAATGTGACATTTTGCTCGTCATGGCGCTCTCAAAACACGTCAGATTCTAATGTGTGCTCGTGTGAAGCTTTAATACATAATTGTTGTAGGAAGGAGGTCTGGGACTTCATGGGAGAACATATATAAGATTTATCCGTTTTAAATCTCTGATTTTCCCACTTTTTAGCCTGAACACGCCGTCTGCCTGTAGAGCCTGAACACACCGTCTGCCTGTAGAGCCTGAACACACCGTCTGCCTGAAGAGCCTGAACACACCGTCTGCCTGTAGAGCCTGAACACACCGTCTGCCTGTAGAGCCTGAACACACCGTCTGCCTGTAGAGCCTGAACACACCGTCTGCCTGTAGAGCCTGAACACACCGTCTGCCTGTAGAGCCTGAACACACCGTCTGCCTGTAGAGCCTGAACACACCGTCTGCCTGTAGAGCCTGAACACACCGTCTGCCTGTAGAGCCTGAACACACCGTCTGCCTGTAGAGCCTGAACACACCGTCTGCCTGTAGAGCCTGAACACACCGTCTGCCTGTAGAGCCTGAACACACCGTCTGCCTGTAGAGCCTGAACACACCGTCTGCCTGTAGAGCCTGAACACACCGTCTGCCTGTAGAGCCTGAACACACCGTCTGCCTGTAGAGCCTGAACACACCGTCTGCCTGAAGAGCCTGAACACACCGTCTGCCTGTAGAGCCTGAACACACCGTCTGCCTGTAGAGCCTGAACACACCGTCTGCCTGTAGAGCCTGAACACACCGTGTGCCTGTAGAGCCTGAACACACCGTATGAATACAGATGCTCTCTCCTTTCAACACGCTAATGTGTATTATTCCTGATCTTTTATCTGCACCGAGGAGGACCGATAAATTAAAATCCGCTGCTGCCTGTCTCTGAGTGTCCGTTCAGCTTTCTGCAGACGGACATGTGTCTGACACGTTTATCTGCTGCACTTATTCAGCTTCTTCTACCGGAACAAAGGCTCTGAACCACACTATCAAAGTCTTTTGGTTTAGTCGTGGAAAACAAACAAAAGTATGATAACGGCTTAAATAAAAGCTCTACATATTAACACCACTTTATGACTTCAGAAGTAAAGAGCTTAAGTTACGCCACCGCTAAGCTAAAGGAGGCTAATGTTGGGCTATAAAGGAACTAGAGCACGGTCACATGACTTCACGTCACCACCGCTAAGCTAAAGGAGGCTAACGTTGGGCTATAAAGGAACTACAGCACGGTCACATGACTTCACGTCACCACCGCTAAGCTAAAGGAGGCTAACGTTGGGCTATAAAGGAACTACAGCACGGTCACATGACTTCACGTCACCACCGCTAAGCTAAAGGAGGCTAATGTTGGGCTATAAAGGAACTACAGCACGGTCACATGACTTCACGTCACCACCGCTAAGCTAAAGGAGGCTAACGTTGGGCTATAAAGGAACTACAGCACGGTCACATGACTTCACGTCACCACCGCTAAGCTAAAGGTGGCTAATGTTGGGCTATAAAGGAACTACAGCACGGTCACATGACTTCACCTCACCACCGCTAAGCTAAAGGAGGCTAATGTTGGGCTATAAAGGAACTAGAGCACGGTCACATGACTTCACGTGACCACCGCTAAGCTAAAGGTGGCTAATGATGGGCTATAAAGGAACTACAGCACGGTCACATGACTTCACGTCACCACCGCTAAGCTAAAGGAGGCTAATGTTGGGCTATAAAGGAACTACAGCACGGTCACATGACTTCACGTCACCACCGCTAAGCTAAAGGAGGCTAATGTTGGGCTATAAAGGAACTAGAGCACGGTCACATGACTTCACGTGACCACCGCTAAGCTAAAGGAGGCTAATGTTGGGCTATAAAGGAAGTAGAGCACGGTCACATGATTTCACGTGACCACCGCTAAGCTAAAGGTGGCTAATGATGGGCTATAAAGGAACTACAGCACGGTCACATGACTTCACGTCACCACCGCTAAGCTAAAGGAGGCTAATGTTGGGCTATAAAGGAACTACGAGCACGGTCACATGACTTCACGTCACCACCGCTAAGCTAAAGGAGGCTAATGTTGGGCTATAAAGGAACTCGAGCACGGTCACATGACTTCACGTCACCACCGCTAAGCTAAAGGTGGCTAATGTTGGGCTATAAAGGAACTACAGCACGGTCACATGACTTCACGTCACCACCGCTAAGCTAAAGGTGGCTAATGTTGGGCTATAAAGGAACTACAGCACGGTCACATGACTTCACGTCACCACCGCTAAGCTAAAGGAGGCTAATGTTGGGCTATAAAGGAACTCGAGCACGGTCACATGACTTCACGTCACCACCGCTAAGCTAAAGGTGGCTAATGATGGGCTATAAAGGAACTACAGCACGGTCACATGACTTCACGTCACCACCGCTAAGCTAAAGGAGGCTAATGTTGGGCTATAAAGGAACTCGAGCACGGTCACATGACTTCACGTCACCACCGCTAAGCTAAAGGAGGCTAATGTTGGGCTATAAAGGAACTCGAGCACGGTCACATGACTTCACGTCACCACCGCTAAGCTAAAGGTGGCTAATGTTGGGCTATAAAGGAACTACTTCAGTTTGCACCTTAATGTAAAGTTAAATGAAGATCCAGTAGGATGGATGTTGCTCTACTTCCCGAGAGCTGAAGCCTTCAGACTTTATTCTGGTGGCAGATGGTGGAAGTACGGGAAAGCTGATGGAGGGGAAACAATAATTTCCAACTTGTTTAGACTCTCCGTTAAAGCCCAAACAGAGAACCCTTTCTGAGAGATGCACAGAGGGGCGGCAGACTCTCTGCTGTGGGCAGATGGCTGAGAGACTGTCTTCCAACGTGTTCATCCCTTCAGGGAGGAGGGCGACTGACAGGGAGCACAGTGAGGGCTTTGTGCAAAATATAGCCTTAATTTTCAGGCACAGTTTTACCATAATGGTGTTTTATTTGATTTAATTAAGTAGAATATATTCCAACTGTTCTAACTAAATAACGAGTTGTTATGTTATAACTATAATAAAGCACATTTTTGGCTAACTCCAGTGTCAATCAAACGATCACATGTTATTTCTATAGCCCGATATCACAAATAGTCTTTAAAGAGTCCTCTCCTGCTGGTGTTCAGGTGTATATCAGTATGTAGTGTCTCTACTTTAAAGAGTCCTCTCCTGCTGATGTTCAGGTGTATATCAGTATGTAGTGTCTCTACTTTAAAGAGTCCTCTCCTGCTGATGTTCAGGTGTATATCAGTGTGTAGTGTATCTACTTTAAAGAGTCCTCTCCTGCTGATGTCCAGGTGTATATCAGTATGTAGTGTCTCTACTTTAAAGAGTCCTCTCCTGCTGATGTTCAGGTGTATATCAGTATGTAGTGTCTCTACTTTAAAGAGTCCTCTCCTGCTGATGTTCAGGTGTATATCAGTAGGTAGTGTCTCTACTTTAAAGAGTCCTCTCCTGCTGATGTTCAGGTGTATATCAGTATGTAGCGTCTCTACTTTAAAGAGTCCTCTCCTGCTGATGTTCAGGTGTATATCAGTATGTAGCGTCTCTACTTTAAAGAGTCCTCTCCTGCTGATGTTCAGGTGTATATCAGTATGTAGCGTCTCTACTTTAAAGAGTCCTCTCCTGCTGATGTTCAGGTGTATATCAGTATGTAGCGTCTCTACTTTAAAGAGTCCTCTCCTGCTGATGTTCAGGTGTATATCAGTATGTAGCGTCTCTACTTTAAAGAGTCCTCTCCTGCTGATGTTCAGGTGTATATCAGTATGTAGCGTCTCTACTTTAAAGAGTCCTCTCCTGCTGATGTTCAGGTGTATATCAGTATGTAGCGTCTCTACTTTAAAGAGTCCTCTCCTGCTGATGTTCAGGTGTATATCAGTATGTAGTGTCTCTACTTTAAAGAGTCCTCTCCTGCTGATGTTCAGGTGTATATCAGTATGTAGTGTCTCTACTTTAAAGAGTCCTCTCCTGCTGATGTTCAGGTGTATATCAGTATGTAGTGTCTCTACTTTAAAGAGTCCTCTCCTGCTGATGTTCAGGTGTATATCAGTATGTAGTGTCTCTACTTTAAAGAGTCCTCTCCTGCTGATGTTCAGGTGTATATCAGTATGTAGTGTCTCTACTTTAAAGAGTCCTCTCCTGCTGATGTCCAGGTGTATATCAGTATGTAGTGTCTCTACTTTAAAGAGTCCTCTCCTGCTGATGTTCAGGTGTATATCAGTATGTAGTGTCTCTACTTTAAAGAGTCCTCTCCTGCTGATGTCCAGGTGTATATCAGTATGTAGTGTCTCTACTTTAAAGAGTCCTCTCCTGCTGATGTTCAGGTGTATATCAGTATGTAGTGTCTCTACTTTAAAGAGTCCTCTCCTGCTGATGTTCAGGTGTATATGAGTATGTAGCGTCTCTCTTCATTCCTGCCGCCTCGCTAAATAGGGATCATTAATTATATTAGAGCAGGATGTTTTCCATCAGCATCGTTCGCGATGCAGCGAGCCAGAGAAGTCCTTCGGTCAGAGAGGAAACCGGAAAACCCCTCGCCGCTCAGAGAACTAATCTTAGAGAAATATGCGCATTTATCTTTGACCAGTTTTAAGGGTTTCATTTGCTTGTGCTTCTAAAGAACTCAGGATGTGTGTGTGTGCCTGTGCGTGTGCCTGTGCGTGTGCCTGTGCCTGTGCGTGTGCGTGCCTGTGCGTGTGCGTGTGTGCCTGTGCGCCTGTGTGTGTCTGTGTGCCTGCACGTGTGCCTCTGTGTGCACCTGTGCCTGCGCCTCATTTGATGACCGTATCATTGGCGCCCCCTGCTGTAGTTAACATGACTCAAGATTGTGTGTGTGCTTTACTGTCTGTGAGTGTGTATGAGAAAGGGTGTGTGTGTGAGTGTGTGTGTGTGAGAAAGGGTGTGTGTGTGTGTGAGTGTGTGAGAAAGGGTGTGTGTGTGTGTATGTGTGTGTGAGAAAGGGTGTGTGTGTGTGTGAGTGTGTGAGAAAGGGTGTGTGTATGTGTGTGTGTGTGTGTGTGAGAGAAAGGGTGTGTGTGTGCGCATGCGTGTGTGTGAGAAACGGTGTGTGTGTGTGTGAGTGCGTGTGTGTGTGAGAAAGGGTGTGTGTGTGAGAGAAGGTGTGTGTGTGTGTGTTTGCGTGGCAGCAGCATAAAAAGACAAGGCATTGTACATGAGAGAAATTAAAAGCGTGTGTGTGAGTGTGTGTGTGTGTGTGAGTGTGTGTGAGTGTCTCACTTGATGACGGTGCCCTTGGCGCCCCCTGCTGTCGTCAGCATGACTCTGCAGGTGAGGCTGACGCGCAGGTCGTCCTCCTCCAGCCCCAGCAGCTCCGCGCAGTGTTCCACGCACTGGGAGGACTGCTTCCTGATGGTGCAGCCGCCTGGAACACAGCCAGCAGGGACACATGAGGACACAGCAGGGACACATCAGGGACACATGAGGGACACAGCAGGGACACAGCAGGGACACATGAGGGACACATCAGGGACACACCTCAACTTACTCTACAGGAAGTCAAGATAAGACAGCCAGCAGGGACACATGAGGGACATAAGACAGCCAGCAGGGACACATGAGGGACACATGAGGGACATAAGACAGCCAGCAGGGACACATGAGGGACACATGAGGGACATAAGACAGCCAGCAGGGACACATGAGGGACACATCAGGGACACATGAGGGACATAAGACAGCCAGCAGGGACACATGAGGGACACATCAGGGACATAAGACAGCCAGCAGGGTCAGATGAGGGACACATCAGGGACATAAGACAGCCAGCAGGGACACATCAGGGACACATGAGGGACATAAGACAGCCAGCAGGGACACATGAGGGACATAAGACAGCCAGCAGGGACACATGAGGGACATAAGACAGCCAGCAGGGACACATGAGGGACACATGAGGGACATAAGACAGCCAGCAGGGACACATGAGGGACACATCAGGGACACATCAGGGACCCGCCGTGTCCTCTCATGAACACACAGAGAGCCCGTCAGCAGGACGTCTTTCTGCTCTGAGGCCGAAGCTGCTCTGTCCCCGCTTTCCAGATCGACTTTCTTTATTTCTTTATTTCATCTCACGAAAGACGAACTTCGTCCATGAAGCAGCATCAGACGACACGGCAGCATTTCTTTTTATGACATGTTGGCATGACAACAACACTGCACACTGCGCTGCGGAGCGACGAGCAGCGGAGCGACGAGCAGGAGAGAGACGAGCAGGAGAGAGACGAGCAGCGGAGAGACGAGCAGCGGAGCGACGAGCAGCGGAGCGACGAGCAGCGGAGCGACGAGCAGGAGAGAGACGAGCAGGAGAGAGACGAGCAGCGGAGAGACGAGCAGCGGAGAGACGAGCAGCGGAGCGACGAGCAGGAGAGAGACGAGCAGCGGAGAGACGAGCAGCGGAGAGACGAGCAGCGGAGAGACGAGCAGCGGAGCGACGAGCAGCGGAGCGACGAGCAGCGGAGCGACGAGCAGGAGAGAGACGAGCAGGAGAGAGACGAGCAGCGGAGAGACGAGCAGCGGAGAGACGAGCAGCGGAGCGACGAGCAGGAGAGAGACGAGCAGCGGAGAGACGAGCAGCGGAGAGACGAGCAGCGGAGAGACGAGCAGCGGAGAGACGAGCAGCGGAGAGACGAGCAGCGGAGAGACGCGCAGCGGAGAGACGCGCAGCGGAGAGACGCGCAGCGGAGAGACGCGCAGCGGAGAGACGAGCAGCGGAGAGACGAGCAGCGGAGAGACGAGCAGCGGAGAGACGAGCAGCGGAGAGACGAGCAGCGGAGAGACGAGCAGCAGAGAGACGCGCAGCGGAGCGACGAGCAGCGGAGAGACGAGCAGCGGAGAGACGAGCAGCGGAGAGACGAGCAGCGGAGAGACGCGCAGCGGAGCGACGAGCAGCGGAGAGACGAGCAGCGGAGAGACGAGCAGCGGAGAGACGAGCAGCGGAGAGACGAGCAGCGGAGAGACGAGCAGCGGAGAGACGCGCAGCGGAGCGACGAGCAGCGGAGAGACGAGCAGCGGAGAGACGAGCAGCGGAGAGACGAGCAGCGGAGAGACGAGCAGCTGAGAGACGAGCAGGAGAGAGACGCGCAGCGGAGCGACGAGCAGCGGAGAGACGAGCAGCGGAGAGACGAGCAGCGGAGAGACGAGCAGCAGAGAGACGCGCAGCGGAGCGACGCGCAGCGGAGCGACGAGCAGCGGAGAGACGAGCAGCGGAGAGACGAGCAGCAGAGAGACGCGCAGCGGAGAGACGCGCAGCGGAGAGACGAGCAGGAGAGAGACGAGCAGGAGAGAGACGAGCAGGAGAGAGACGCGCAGCGGAGAGACGCGCAGCGGAGAGACGAGCAGCGGAGAGACGAGCAGCGGAGCGACGAGCAGCGGAGCGACGAGCAGCAGAGAGACGAGCAGCGGAGCGACGAGCAGCAGAGAGACGAGCAGCGGAGAGACGAGCAGGAGAGAGACGGGCAGCGGAGAGACGGGCAGCGGAGAGACGCGCAGCGGAGCGACGAGCAGCGGAGAGACGAGCAGCGGAGAGACGAGCAGCGGAGAGACGAGCAGCGGAGAGACGAGCAGCGGAGAGACGAGCAGCGGAGAGACGAGCAGCGGAGCGACGAGCAGCGGAGAGACGAGCAGGAGAGAGACGAGCAGCGGAGAGACGAGCAGCGGAGAGACGAGCAGCGGAGAGACGAGCAGCGGAGAGACGAGCAGCGGAGAGACGAGCAGCGGAGAGACGAGCAGCGGAGAGACGAGCAGGAGAGAGACGGGCAGCGGAGAGACGGGCAGCGGAGAGACGCGCAGCGGAGCGACGAGCAGCGGAGAGACGAGCAGCGGAGAGACGAGCAGCGGAGAGACGAGCAGCGGAGAGACGAGCAGCGGAGAGACGAGCAGCTGAGAGACGAGCAGCTGAGAGACGAGCAGCGGAGAGACGAGCAGCGGAGAGACGAGCAGCGGAGAGACGAGCAGCTGAGAGACGAGCAGGAGAGAGACGAGCAGGAGAGAGACGAGCAGGAGAGAGACGAGCAGCGGAGAGACGAGCAGCGGAGAGACGCGCAGCGGAGAGACGCGCAGCGGAGAGACGCGCAGCGGAGAGACGAGCAGCGGAGCGACGAGCAGGAGAGAGACGAGCAGGAGAGAGACGAGCAGCGGAGAGACGAGCAGCGGAGAGACGAGCAGCGGAGAGACGAGCAGCGGAGAGACGAGCAGCGGAGAGACGAGCAGCGGAGAGACGAGCAGCGGAGAGACGAGCAGCGGAGAGACGAGCAGGAGAGAGACGAGCAGCAGAGAGACGAGCAGCGGAGAGACGAGCAGGAGAGAGACGAGCAGCGGAGAGACGAGCAGGAGAGAGACGAGCAGCGGAGAGACGAGCAGCGGAGAGACGAGCAGGAGAGAGACGAGCAGGAGAGAGACGAGCAGGAGAGAGACGAGCAGCGGAGAGACGAGCAGCGGAGAGACGAGCAGCGGAGAGACGAGCAGCGGAGAGACGAGCAGGAGAGAGACGAGCAGGAGAGAGACGAGCAGGAGAGACGAGCAGCGGAGCGACGAGCAGCGGAGAGACGAGCAGGAGAGAGACGAGCAGGAGAGAGACGAGCAGCGGAGAGACGAGCAGCGGAGCGACGAGCAGCGGAGCGACGAGCAGCGGAGCGACGAGCAGCGGAGAGACGAGCAGGAGAGAGACGAGCAGCGGAGAGACGAGCAGGAGAGAGACGAGCAGCGGAGAGACGAGCAGCGGAGAGACGAGCAGCGGAGAGACGAGCAGGAGAGAGACGAGCAGCGGAGAGACGAGCAGGAGAGAGACGAGCAGCGGAGAGACGAGCAGCGGAGAGACGAGCAGGAGAGAGACGAGCAGCAGAGAGACGAGCAGCGGAGAGACGAGCAGGAGAGAGACGAGCAGGAGAGAGACGAGCAGCAGAGAGACGAGCAGCAGAGAGACGAGCAGCGGAGAGACGAGCAGCAGAGAGACGAGCAGCGGAGAGACGAGCAGCGGAGAGACGAGCAGCGGAGAGACGAGCAGCGGAGAGACGAGCAGGAGAGAGACGGGCAGCGGAGAGACGGGCAGCGGAGAGACGCGCAGCGGAGCGACGAGCAGCGGAGAGACGAGCAGCGGAGAGACGAGCAGCGGAGAGACGAGCAGCGGAGAGACGAGCAGCGGAGAGACGAGCAGCTGAGAGACGAGCAGCGGAGAGACGAGCAGCGGAGAGACGAGCAGCGGAGAGACGAGCAGCTGAGAGACGAGCAGGAGAGAGACGAGCAGGAGAGAGACGAGCAGGAGAGAGACGAGCAGCGGAGAGACGAGCAGCGGAGAGACGCGCAGCGGAGAGACGCGCAGCGGAGAGACGCGCAGCGGAGAGACGAGCAGCGGAGCGACGAGCAGGAGAGAGACGAGCAGGAGAGAGACGAGCAGCGGAGAGACGAGCAGCGGAGAGACGAGCAGCGGAGAGACGAGCAGCGGAGAGACGAGCAGCGGAGAGACGAGCAGCGGAGAGACGAGCAGGAGAGAGACGAGCAGCAGAGAGACGAGCAGCGGAGAGACGAGCAGCGGAGAGACGAGCAGCGGAGAGACGAGCAGGAGAGAGACGAGCAGGAGAGACGAGCAGCGGAGCGACGAGCAGCGGAGCGACGAGCAGCGGAGCGACGAGCAGCAGAGAGACGAGCAGCGGAGAGACGAGCAGGAGAGAGACGAGCAGGAGAGAGACGAGCAGGAGAGAGACGAGCAGCGGAGAGACGAGCAGCGGAGAGACGAGCAGGAGAGAGACGAGCAGGAGAGACGAGCAGCGGAGCGACGAGCAGCGGAGCGACGAGCAGCGGAGCGACGAGCAGCAGAGAGACGAGCAGCGGAGAGACGAGCAGGAGAGAGACGAGCAGGAGAGAGACGAGCAGGAGAGAGACGAGCAGCGGAGAGACGAGCAGCGGAGAGACGAGCAGCGGAGAGACGAGCAGCGGAGAGACGAGCAGCGGAGAGACGAGCAGGAGAGAGACGAGCAGGAGAGACGAGCAGCGGAGCGACGAGCAGCGGAGAGACGAGCAGGAGAGAGACGAGCAGGAGAGAGACGAGCAGCGGAGAGACGAGCAGCGGAGCGACGAGCAGCGGAGCGACGAGCAGCGGAGCGACGAGCAGCGGAGCGACGAGCAGCGGAGAGACGAGCAGGTGAGAGACGAGCAGCGGAGAGACGAGCAGGAGAGAGACGAGCAGCGGAGAGACGAGCAGCGGAGAGACGAGCAGGAGAGAGACGAGCAGCGGAGAGACGAGCAGGAGAGAGACGAGCAGCGGAGAGACGAGCAGCGGAGAGACGAGCAGGAGAGAGACGAGCAGCAGAGAGACGAGCAGCGGAGAGACGAGCAGGAGAGAGACGAGCAGGAGAGAGACGAGCAGGAGAGAGACGAGCAGCAGAGAGACGAGCAGCGGAGAGACGAGCAGGAGAGAGACGAGCAGCAGAGAGACGAGCAGGAGAGAGACGAGCAGCAGAGAGACGAGCAGGAGAGAGACGAGCAGGAGAGAGACGAGCAGGAGAGACGAGCAGGAGAGACGAGCAGGAGAGACGAGCAGCGGAGAGACGAGCAGCGGAGAGACGAGCAGCGGAGAGACGAGCAGCGGAGAGACGAGCAGCAGAGAGACGCGCAGCGGAGCGACGAGCAGCGGAGAGACGAGCAGCAGAGAGACGCGCAGCGGAGAGACGCGCAGCGGAGAGACGAGCAGGAGAGAGACGAGCAGGAGAGAGACGAGCAGGAGAGAGACGAGCAGCGGAGAGACGAGCAGCGGAGAGACGCGCAGCGGAGAGACGAGCAGCGGAGAGACGAGCAGCGGAGCGACGAGCAGCGGAGCGACGAGCAGCAGAGAGACGAGCAGCGGAGCGACGAGCAGCAGAGAGACGAGCAGCGGAGAGACGAGCAGGAGAGAGACGGGCAGCGGAGAGACGGGCAGCGGAGAGACGCGCAGCGGAGCGACGAGCAGCGGAGAGACGAGCAGCGGAGAGACGAGCAGCGGAGAGACGAGCAGCGGAGAGACGAGCAGCGGAGAGACGAGCAGCGGAGAGACGAGCAGCGGAGCGACGAGCAGCGGAGAGACGAGCAGGAGAGAGACGAGCAGCGGAGAGACGAGCAGCGGAGAGACGAGCAGCGGAGAGACGAGCAGCGGAGAGACGAGCAGCGGAGAGACGAGCAGCGGAGAGACGAGCAGCGGAGAGACGAGCAGGAGAGAGACGGGCAGCGGAGAGACGGGCAGCGGAGAGACGCGCAGCGGAGCGACGAGCAGCGGAGAGACGAGCAGCGGAGAGACGAGCAGCGGAGAGACGAGCAGCGGAGAGACGAGCAGCGGAGAGACGAGCAGCTGAGAGACGAGCAGCGGAGAGACGAGCAGCGGAGAGACGAGCAGCGGAGAGACGAGCAGCTGAGAGACGAGCAGGAGAGAGACGAGCAGGAGAGAGACGAGCAGGAGAGAGACGAGCAGCGGAGAGACGAGCAGCGGAGAGACGCGCAGCGGAGAGACGCGCAGCGGAGAGACGCGCAGCGGAGAGACGAGCAGCGGAGCGACGAGCAGGAGAGAGACGAGCAGGAGAGAGACGAGCAGCGGAGAGACGAGCAGCGGAGAGACGAGCAGCGGAGAGACGAGCAGCGGAGAGACGAGCAGCGGAGAGACGAGCAGGAGAGAGACGAGCAGCAGAGAGACGAGCAGCGGAGAGACGAGCAGGAGAGAGACGAGCAGCGGAGAGACGAGCAGGAGAGAGACGAGCAGCGGAGAGACGAGCAGCGGAGAGACGAGCAGGAGAGAGACGAGCAGGAGAGAGACGAGCAGGAGAGAGACGAGCAGCGGAGAGACGAGCAGCGGAGAGACGAGCAGCGGAGAGACGAGCAGCGGAGAGACGAGCAGGAGAGAGACGAGCAGGAGAGAGACGAGCAGGAGAGACGAGCAGCGGAGCGACGAGCAGCGGAGAGACGAGCAGGAGAGAGACGAGCAGGAGAGAGACGAGCAGCGGAGAGACGAGCAGCGGAGCGACGAGCAGCGGAGCGACGAGCAGCGGAGCGACGAGCAGCGGAGCGACGAGCAGCGGAGAGACGAGCAGGAGAGAGACGAGCAGCGGAGAGACGAGCAGGAGAGAGACGAGCAGCGGAGAGACGAGCAGCGGAGAGACGAGCAGCGGAGAGACGAGCAGGAGAGAGACGAGCAGCGGAGAGACGAGCAGGAGAGAGACGAGCAGCGGAGAGACGAGCAGCGGAGAGACGAGCAGAAGAGAGACGAGCAGCAGAGAGACGAGCAGCGGAGAGACGAGCAGGAGAGAGACGAGCAGGAGAGAGACGAGCAGCAGAGAGACGAGCAGCGGAGAGACGAGCAGCAGAGAGACGAGCAGCGGAGAGACGAGCAGCGGAGAGACGAGCAGCGGAGAGACGAGCAGCGGAGAGACGAGCAGCGGAGAGACGAGCAGGAGAGAGACGGGCAGCGGAGAGACGGGCAGCGGAGAGACGCGCAGCGGAGCGACGAGCAGCGGAGAGACGAGCAGCGGAGAGACGAGCAGCGGAGAGACGAGCAGCGGAGAGACGAGCAGCGGAGAGACGAGCAGCTGAGAGACGAGCAGCGGAGAGACGAGCAGCGGAGAGACGAGCAGCGGAGAGACGAGCAGCTGAGAGACGAGCAGGAGAGAGACGAGCAGGAGAGAGACGAGCAGGAGAGAGACGAGCAGGAGAGAGACGAGCAGCGGAGAGACGAGCAGCGGAGAGACGCGCAGCGGAGAGACGCGCAGCGGAGAGACGCGCAGCGGAGAGACGAGCAGCGGAGCGACGAGCAGGAGAGAGACGAGCAGGAGAGAGACGAGCAGCGGAGAGACGAGCAGCGGAGAGACGAGCAGCGGAGAGACGAGCAGCGGAGAGACGAGCAGCGGAGAGACGAGCAGCGGAGAGACGAGCAGGAGAGAGACGAGCAGCGGAGAGACGAGCAGCGGAGAGACGAGCAGCGGAGAGACGAGCAGCGGAGAGACGAGCAGGAGAGAGACGAGCAGGAGAGACGAGCAGCGGAGCGACGAGCAGCGGAGCGACGAGCAGCGGAGAGACGAGCAGGAGAGAGACGAGCAGGAGAGAGACGAGCAGGAGAGAGACGAGCAGCGGAGAGACGAGCAGCGGAGAGACGAGCAGCGGAGAGACGAGCAGCGGAGAGACGAGCAGGAGAGAGACGAGCAGGAGAGAGACGAGCAGGAGAGACGAGCAGCGGAGCGACGAGCAGCGGAGAGACGAGCAGGAGAGAGACGAGCAGGAGAGAGACGAGCAGCGGAGAGACGAGCAGCGGAGCGACGAGCAGCGGAGCGACGAGCAGCGGAGCGACGAGCAGCGGAGAGACGAGCAGGAGAGAGACGAGCAGCGGAGAGACGAGCAGGAGAGAGACGAGCAGCGGAGAGACGAGCAGCGGAGAGACGAGCAGCGGAGAGACGAGCAGGAGAGAGACGAGCAGCGGAGAGACGAGCAGGAGAGAGACGAGCAGCGGAGAGACGAGCAGCGGAGAGACGAGCAGGAGAGAGACGAGCAGCAGAGAGACGAGCAGCGGAGAGACGAGCAGGAGAGAGACGAGCAGGAGAGAGACGAGCAGCAGAGAGACGAGCAGCGGAGAGACGAGCAGGAGAGAGACGAGCAGCAGAGAGACGAGCAGGAGAGAGACGAGCAGCAGAGAGACGAGCAGGAGAGAGACGAGCAGGAGAGAGACGAGCAGGAGAGACGAGCAGGAGAGACGAGCAGGAGAGACGAGCAGCGGAGAGACGAGCAGCGGAGAGACGAGCAGCGGAGAGACGAGCAGGAGAGAGACGAGCAGCGGAGAGACGAGCAGGAGAGAGACGAGCAGCGGAGAGACGAGCAGGAGAGAGACGAGCAGCGGAGAGACGAGCAGCGGAGAGACGAGCAGCGGAGAGACGAGCAGCGGAGAGACGAGCAGGAGAGAGACGAGCAGCGGAGAGACGAGCAGGAGAGAGACGAGCAGCGGAGAGACGAGCAGGAGAGAGACGAGCAGCGGAGAGACGAGCAGCGGAGAGACGAGCAGCGGAGAGACGAGCAGCGGAGCGACGAGCAGCGGAGCGACGAGCAGCGGAGCGACGAGCAGCGGAGAGACGAGCAGCGGAGAGACGAGCAGGAGAGAGACGAGCAGCGGAGAGACGAGCAGCGGAGAGACGAGCAGGAGAGAGACGAGCAGCGGAGAGACGAGCAGGAGAGAGACGAGCAGCGGAGAGACGAGCAGCGGAGAGACGAGCAGCGGAGAGACGAGCAGGAGAGAGACGAGCAGGAGAGAGACGAGCAGGAGAGAGACGAGCAGCAGAGAGACGAGCAGCGGAGAGACGAGCAGGAGAGAGACGAGCAGCAGAGAGACGAGCAGGAGAGAGACGAGCAGCAGAGAGACGAGCAGGAGAGAGACGAGCAGCAGAGAGACGAGCAGGAGAGAGACGAGCAGGAGAGAGACGAGCAGGAGAGAGACGAGCAGCGGAGAGACGAGCAGCGGAGAGACGAGCAGCGGAGAGACGAGCAGCGGAGCGACGAGCAGCGGAGCGACGAGCAGCGGAGCGACGAGCAGCGGAGCGACGAGCAGGAGAGAGACGAGCAGCAGAGAGACGAGCAGGAGAGAGACGAGCAGGAGAGAGACGAGCAGGAGAGAGACGAGCAGCGGAGAGACGAGCAGCAGAGAGACGAGCAGGAGAGAGACGAGCAGGAGAGAGACGAGCAGGAGAGAGACGAGCAGCGGAGAGACGAGCAGCGGAGAGATGAGCAGCGGAGAGACGAGCAGCGGAGAGACGAGCAGCGGAGAGACGAGCAGCGGAGCGACGAGCAGCGGAGCGACGAGCAGCGGAGAGACGAGCAGCGGAGAGACGAGCAGCGGAGCGACGAGCAGCGGAGCGACGAGCAGCGGAGAGACGAGCAGGACGCAGGCGTGCAGAGGAAACGAGGTTATTCTTCAACATAAAAACGTGTTTTTCTTCCACATCTTTGGACTGAATCACTTAAATAATATTTGAAAAGGAATCCGTCTAATCGTCCAAAAATAAATCATTTTAAATTTTTCAAAATAAAACATTTACAGACAAAAAATAAAATGTTAAATAGTTTATCAGTTGAATTGAAACCAAAGCTCGAGAGCGAGAGATTCCTCAGCAACATGATTAAGACTTGGGGGTGTGTGTGTGTGTGTGTGTGTGTGTGTGTGTGTGTGTGTGTGTGTCACTCATGACCGCCCCCTGCTGTAGTTAACATGACTCAGGATTGATTGTGTGTGTGTGTGTGTGTGTTTTTACTGTCTGTGAGTGTGTATGAGAAAGGTTTGTGTATGGGAGAGGACGTGTGTGTGTGTGTGTGTGTGTGTGTGTGTGTGTCTTTTTTAGTGTGTGTGTGTGTGTCAATGTGTCCTGGGGTTATATTTTAGGTTTGTTTCTTCCTCCTCCTCTCAGCAGACGTTAGAGTGGAGGAGGCGACAGGAAGTGACCTCAGGTGTGGAGTGTTGCTGAAGGAGGCGACAGGAAGTGACCTCAGGTGTGGAGTGTTGCTGAAGGAGGCGACAGGAAGTGACCTCAGGTGTGGAGTGTTGTTGAAGGAGGCGACAGGAAGTGACCTCAGGTATGGAGTGTTGTTGAAGGAGGAGACAGGAAGTGACCTCGGATATGAAGTGTTGTTGAAGGAGGCGACAGGAAGTGACCTCACGTATGGAGTGTTGTTGGAGGAGGCGACAGGAAGTGACCTCGGGTATGGAGTGTTGTTGGAGGAGACGACAGGAAGTGAGCTCAGGTATGGAGTGTTGTTGGAGGAGGCGACAGGAAGTGAGCTCAGGTATGGAGTGTTGTTGGAGGAGGCGACAGGAAGTGAGCTCAGGTATGGAGTGTTGTTGGAGGAGGCGACAGGAAGTGACCTCAGGTGTGGAGTGTTGTTGAAGGAGGCGACAGGAAGTGAGCTCAGGTATGGAGTGTTGTTGGAGGAGGCGACAGGAAGTGAGCTCAGGTATGGAGTGTTGTTGGAGGAGGCGACAGGAAGTGAGCTCAGGTGTGGAGTGTTGTTGGAGGAGGCGACAGGAAGTGACCTCAGGTATGGAGTGTTGTTGGAGGAGGCGACAGGAAGTGACCTCAGGTGTGGAGTGTTGTTGAAGGAGGCGACAGGAAGTGAGCTCAGGTATGAAGTGTTGTTGGAGGAGGCGACAGGAAGTGACCTCAGGTGTGGAGTGTTGTTGAAGGAGGCGACAGGAAGTGAGCTCAGGTATGGAGTGTTGTTGAAGGAGGCGACAGGAAGTGACCTCAGGTATGGAGTGTTGTTGAAGGAGGCGACAGGAAGTGAGCTCAGGTATGGAGTGTTGTTGGAGGAGGCGACAGGAAGTGACCTCAGGTATGGAGTGTTGTTGAAGGAAGCGACAGGAAGTGAGCTCAGGTATGGAGCGTTGTTGGAGGAGGCGACAGGAAGTGACCTCAGGTATGGAGTGTTGTTGGAGGAGGCGACAGGAAGTGAGCTCAGGTATGGAGTGTTGTTGGAGGAGGCGACAGGAAGTGACCTCAGGTATGGAGTGTTGTTGGAGGAGGCGACAGGAAGTGAGCTCAGGTATGGAGTGTTGTTGGAGGAGGCGACAGGAAGTGACCTCAGGTATGGAGTGTTGTTGGAGGAGGCGACAGGAAGTGAGCTCAGGTGTGGAGTGTTGTTGAAGGAGGCGACAGGAAGTGAGCTCAGGTATGGAGTGTTGTTGGAGGAGGCGACAGGAAGTGAGCTCAGGTATGGAGTGTTGTTGGAGGAGGCGACAGGAAGTGAGCTCAGGTATGGAGTGTTGTTGGAGGAGGCGACAGGAAGTGACCTCAGGTATGGAGTGTTGTTGAAGGAGGCGACAGGAAGTGACCTCAGGTATGGAGTGTTGTTGAAGGAGGCGACAGGAAGTGAGCTCAGGTATGGAGTGTTGTTGGAGGAGGCGACAGGAAGTGAGCTCAGGTATGGAGTGTTGTTGGAGGAGGCGACAGGAAGTGAGCTCAGGTGTGGAGTGTTGTTGAAGGAGGCGACAGGAAGTGAGCTCAGGTATGGAGTGTTGTTGAAGGAGGCGACAGGAAGTGATCTCAGGTATGAAGTGTTGTTGAAGGAGGCGACAGGAAGTGACCTCAGGTGTGGAGTGTTGTTGAAGGAGGCGACAGGAAGTGACCTCAGGTATGGAGTGTTGTTGAAGGAGGCGACAGGAAGTGAGCTCAGGTATGGAGTGTTGTTGAAGGAGGCGACAGGAAGTGAGCTCAGCGTTTCTACTCGAGACCTGGAGCTCCAGCAGACGCTCAATCAGACTGTCTTACGTTATGGTGCAGCCGTAACAAATAATGTTGCCTTTAGTTTAGCAGCTAATCAACACGGCGTTCGGCGTTCGGGCAAAACCGATATTCAGCCCCAAAACAACAACGCTCACTTTCATGTTTCTAATAAATACTTTTACCTTTTTAAATGTCCATGAGAAACGCATCTTTTTAGAATTTAACTAGATTTTTAAATCCCCCACATTATGCCATGAAACCATATCACTGTTCCGTGTGTCCGTATGAATAAAGTTATCTCTGTTCCGTGTGCCAGTATGAATAAAGTTATCTCTGTTCCGTGTGCCAGTATGAATAAAGTTATCTCCGTTCCGTGTGCCAGTATGAATAAAGTTATCTCCGTTCCGTGTGCCAGTATGAATAAAGTTATCTCCGTTCCGTGTGCCAGTATGAATAAAGTTATCTCCGTTCCGTGTGCCAGTATGAATAAAGTTATCTCCGTTCCGTGTGCCAGTATGAATAAAGTTATCTCCGTTCCGTGTGCCAGTATGAATAAAGTTATCTCCGTTCCGTGTGCCAGTATGAATAAAGTTATCTCCGTTCCGTGTGCCAGTATGAATAAAGTTATCTCCGTTCCGTGTGCCAGTATGAATAAAGTTATCTCCGTTCCGTGTGCCAGTATGAATAAAGTTATCTCCGTTCCGTGTGTCCGTCTGAATAAAGTTATCTCCGTTCCGTGTGCCAGTCTGAATAAAGTTATCTCCGTTCCGTGTGCCAGTCTGAATAAAGTTATCTCCGTTCCGTGTGCCAGTATGAATAAAGTTATCTCCGTTCCGTGTGCCAGTATGAATAAAGTTATCTCCGTTCCGTGTGCCAGTATGAATAAAGTTATCTCCGTTCCGTGTGCCAGTATGAATAAAGTTATCTCCGTTCCGTGTGCCAGTATGAATAAAGTTATCTCCGTTCCGTGTGCCAGTATGAATAAAGTTATCTCCGTTCCGTGTGCCAGTATGAATAAAGTTATCTCCGTTCCGTGTGCCAGTATGAATAAAGTTATCTCCGTTCCGTGTGCCAGTATGAATAAAGTTATCACTGTTCCGTGTGTCCGTATGAATAAAGTTATCTCTGTTCCGTGTGCCAGTATGAATAAAGTTATCTCTGTTCCGTGTGCCAGTATGAATAAAGTTATCTCTGTTCCGTGTGCCAGTATGAATAAAGTTATCTCTGTTCCGTGTGCCAGTATGAATAAAGTTATCTCCGTTCCGTGTGTCCGTATGAATAAAGTTATCACTGTTCCGTGTGTCCGTATGAATAAAGTTATCTCCGTTCCGTGTGCCAGTATGAATAAAGTTATCTCCGTTCCGTGTGCCAGTATGAATAAAGTTATCTCCGTTCCGTGTGCCAGTATGAATAAAGTTATCTCCGTTCCGTGTGCCAGTATGAATACAGTTATCTCCGTTCCGTGTGCCAGTATGAATAAAGTTATCTCCGTTCCGTGTGCCAGTATGAATAAAGTTATCTCCGTTCCGTGTGCCAGTATGAATAAAGTTATCTGCGTTCCGTGTGCCAGTATGAATAAAGTTATCTCCGTTCCGTGTGCCAGTATGAATAAAGTTATCTCCGTTCCGTGTGCCAGTATGAATAAAGTTATCTCCGTTCCGTGTGCCAGTATGAATAAAGTTATCTCCGTTCCGTGTGCCAGTATGAATAAAGTTATCTCCGTTCCGTGTGCCAGTATGAATAAAGTTATCTCCGTTCCGTGTGCAGTATGAATAAAGTTATCTCCGTTCCGTGTGCCAGTATGAATAAAGTTATCTCCGTTCCGTGTGCCAGTATGAATAAAGTTATACACGCAATGGACGTCCCATCAGAATAATTCCTCTGTTCATAATTGCGTAACTACATAGAGATGTGCACGTAGAGAAATAACGAAAGACACACAACATTTAAATTATTTAATTCTGATTCCGCCCGACTGCTGTTAATAATGAGCTAACGATGAGCTTCCTGTTAAAACACGACTCGGCAGAATTCACCACCACGACAGACTCTTTAGTATCCTCTAACGATGCCTTCGAGGACTCGAGTTCCCGTCAGAATGCGCAGTTTGCATTTTGTTAGTCGATTAGTTTGATAGCTTAATAATACGTGACATTGTTGTTGAGTAAATTGCTCCGGTTCATATAAACAAACTGTTTTAGATTACGTGCTAGGCCATGGAAGGAATGCGTTTTAAATATGTGACTATTTACGTGATTTTATTGTTAGTTTCAGGTTGGAGAAATCATTTGTAATAATAAGTAATGAATATAGTTTCTCAGGTGTGTCCCTCTTTACCTGAGGTGCTCCCCGTCTCCTCGAAGTCGACGTTCCCCAGGTGGAGGACTCCGGCCACCACGCGGAACAGATCCAGCTTCTCAGAGTCGTCCAGCCCGATCTTCTTCATCGCGTCCGACATCCTGTTGAAGTCGCCCTGATCGTCCAGCAGGGGGTCCTTCAGAGGCCCCGCCTTCACATGCTGGGGACGAGAGGACACGGGTAAACACTCAGGTAAACACAAATATGCTTTATTTCGGTCACATGCAAGAAGTCATGTGACCGTGCTGTAGTTCCTCTATAGCCCAACATTAACCTCCTTTAGCTTAGCTGTGGTGACCTGAAGTCATGTGACCGTGCTGTAGTTCCTTTATAGCCCAACATTAGCCTCCTTTAGCTTAGCGGTGGTGACGTGAAGTCATGTGACCGTGCTGTAGTTCCTTTATAGCCCAACATTAGCCGCCTTTAGCTTAGCGGTGGTGACGTGAAGTCATGTGACCGTGCTGTAGTTCCTTTATAGCCCAACATTAGCCGCCTTTAGCTTAGCGGTGGGTGAGGTGAAGTCATGTGACCGTGCTGTAGTTCCTTTATAGCCCAACATTAGCCGCCTTTAGCTTAGCGGTGGTGACGTGAAGTCATGTGACCGTGCTGTAGTTCCTTTATAGCCCAACATTAGCCGCCTTTAGCTTAGCGGTGGTGACGTGAAGTCATGTGACCGTGCTGTAGTTCCTTTATAGCCCAACATTAGCCTCCTTTAGCTTAGCGGTGGTGACGTGAAGTCATGTGACCGTGCTGTAGTTCCTTTATAGCCCAACATTAGCCTCCTTTAGCTTAGCGGTGGTGACGTGAAGTCATGTGACCGTGCTGTAGTTCCTTTATAGCCCAACATTAGCCACCTTTAGCTTAGCGGTGGTGACGTGAAGTCATGTGACCGTGCTGTAGTTCCTTTATAGCCCAACATTAGCCACCTTTAGCTTAGCGGTAGTGACGTGAAGTCATGTGACCGTGCTGTAGTTCCTTTATAGCCCAACATTAGCCACCTTTAGCTTAGCGGTGGTGACGTGAAGTCATGTGACCGTGCTGTAGTTCCTCTATAGCCCAACATTAGCCACCTTTAGCTTAGCGGTGGTGACGTGAAGTCATGTGACCGTGCTGTAGTTCCTCTATAGCCCAACATTAACCTCCTTTAGCTTAGCTGTGGTGACCTGAAGTCATGTGACCGTGCTGTAGTTCCTTTATAGCCCAACATTAGCCTCCTTTAGCTTAGCGGTGGTGACGTGAAGTCATGTGACCGTGCTGTAGTTCCTTTATAGCCCAACATTAGCCGCCTTTAGCTTAGCGGTGGTGACGTGAAGTCATGTGACCGTGCTGTAGTTCCTTTATAGCCCAACATTAGCCGCCTTTAGCTTAGCGGTGGTGAGGTGAAGTCATGTGACCGTGCTGTAGTTCCTTTATAGCCCAACATTAGCCGCCTTTAGCTTAGCGGTGGTGACGTGAAGTCATGTGACCGTGCTGTAGTTCCTTTATAGCCCAACATTAGCCGCCTTTAGCTTAGCGGTGGTGACGTGAAGTCATGTGACCGTGCTGTAGTTCCTTTATAGCCCAACATTAGCCTCCTTTAGCTTAGCGGTGGTGACGTGAAGTCATGTGACCGTGCTGTAGTTCCTTTATAGCCCAACATTAGCCTCCTTTAGCTTAGCGGTGGTGACGTGAAGTCATGTGACCGTGCTGTAGTTCCTTTATAGCCCAACATTAGCCACCTTTAGCTTAGCGGTGGTGACGTGAAGTCATGTGACCGTGCTGTAGTTCCTTTATAGCCCAACATTAGCCACCTTTAGCTTAGCGGTAGTGACGTGAAGTCATGTGACCGTGCTGTAGTTCCTTTATAGCCCAACATTAGCCACCTTTAGCTTAGCGGTGGTGACGTGAAGTCATGTGACCGTGCTGTAGTTCCTCTATAGCCCAACATTAGCCACCTTTAGCTTAGCGGTGGTGACGTGAAGTCATGTGACCGTGCTGTAGTTCCTCTATAGCCCAACATTAGTATAAAGAAAAATGTAACCCTATATCAGTTTAAAAAAAAACTCAATTTCTAAAATATGAAGTAAGAGAATATATTTTCTTAATCTCCGCTCCCATCACTGCTCTCAGAAATAACCGTTCTGTGGAGACGACACTAAACCGATCCCAGAATCCCTTTTCAATCTCCTCGTCCATCAGAGGGAAATCTCTCCTTAAACTTTATCGTTAACGATTCAATTAAAAACCTATTTTTAGATTTCTGATCCAGCGTTTCTGAGTCAGAGCCCAGGGAACAGCTGGGAGCGAGATCTGAGAAACGACTACACGCGGAAAACTGTTTTCAAAACACTTCAGGGATGTTTTTGAGGATATTGACAGAGAATATGGAGGAAATGCCGGTCACCTGAACATCAGCAGGAGAGGACTCTTTAAAGTAGAGACACTACTGATATACACCTGAACACCAGCAGGAGAGGACTCTTTAAAGTAGAGACACTACATACTGATATTCACCTGAACATCAGCAGGAGAGGACTCTTTAAAGTAGAGACACCACATACTGATATACACCTGAACATCAGCAGGAGAGGACTCTTTAAAGTAGAGACACCACATACTGATATACACCTGAACATCAGCACGAGAGGACTCTTTAAAGTAGAGACACTACATACTGATATACACCTGAACATCAGCAGGAGAGGACTCTTTAAAGTAGAGACACTACATACTGATATTCACCTGAACATCAGCAGGAGAGGACTCTTTAAAGTAGAGACACTACATACTGATATTCACCTGAACATCAGCAGGAGAGGACTCTTTAAAGTAGAGACACTACATACTGATATACACCTGAACATCAGCAGGAGAGGACTCTTTAAAGTAGAGACACTACATACTGATATACACCTGAACATCAGCAGGAGAGGACTCTTTAAAGTAGAGACACTACATACTGATATACACCTGAACATCAGCAGGAGAGGACTCTTTAAAGTAGAGACACTACATACTGATATACACCTGAACATCAGCAGGAGAGGACTCTTTAAAGTAGAGACACTACATACTGATATACACCTGAACATCAGCAGGAGAGGACTCTTTAAAGCAGAGACACTACATACTGATATACACCTGAACATCAGCAGGAGAGGACTCTTTAAAGTAGAGACACTACATACTGATATACACCTGAACATCAGCAGGAGAGGACTCTTTAAAGTAGAGACACTACATACTGATATACACCTGAACATCAGCAGGAGAGGACTCTTTAAAGTAGAGACACTACATACTGATATACACCTGAACATCAGCAGGAGAGGACTCTTTAAAGCAGAGACACTACATACTGATATACACCTGAACATCAGCAGGAGAGGACTCTTTAAAGTAGAGACACTACATACTGATATACACCTGAACATCAGCAGGAGAGGACTCTTTAAAGTAGAGAAACTACGTACTGATATACACCTGGACATCAGCAGGAGAGGACTCTTTAAAGTAGAGACACTACGTACTGATATACACCTGAACATCAGCAGGAGAGGACTCTTTAAAGTAGAGACACTACATACTGATATACACCTGAACATCAGCAGGAGAGGACTCTTTAAAGTAGAGACACTACATACTGATATACACCTGAACATCAGCAGGAGAGGACTCTTTAAAGTAGAGACACTACATACTGATATACACCTGAACATCAGCAGGAGAGGACTCTTTAAAGTAGAGACACTACATACTGATATACACCTGAACATCAGCAGGAGAGGACTCTTTAAAGTAGAGACTCTACACACTGATATACACCTGAACATCAGCAGGAGAGGACTCTTTAAAGTAGAGACACTACGTACTGACCGTTAAATCAGATTTTAAAGGAGATCATTTAAAAAACCGTTTGGATAGAGACTGAAATGCCCTGCGTTATATCTTTTTGAGAATTTGACTTTTTTTCTCATAATTTGATATTTTTATAAAATAATTTTGGGACATTCTCACTGAAGAGACTTGCAATTATACGCCCCGTACTTCTGCTTTCAGACGCAGTCCATCATGAAGTTGTTACCCTATCCCACAATAACCCAATGCGGAGGCAACAATGTCATACGATACATTATGAGTGCAACCATAATGCCGATGTGGCTCGCGATGAAATCGAGTTTGAAAGCCCTGCTCGATATGATGGGATTCGCGAGTCTCCATTTCGTCCACGTTCCTCTTAATGGATGAAGTAATTAAATCTGCAGTCATGGATAATATATATGATATATTCTCATCGTGAATTAAAGGCTGAAGGCAGAGGGAGGAACTCATTTCACACGAGGAGCTTTTCTTATTATCGCCGTGAAAAATATTAAATTATTCTGATGATCCAGAGATTACTCAGATGAGCTGGGATAATCTCCTTTACTGGGACTGCAGCAGCATCATCATCACTCGGGTGTATTCAGAGGAGGATCTGCAGAGGATTTCTTTGCCTCCTCAGGTAACGGTTTTTAATCTGATTTGAAAAGGAAGTTATTGCAAACCATTCGAGGTGTAAGAGAATCGAAACAAACCGAAAAGCATTCCACGTTTTCTATTTTGCAAAGTTCGGACGCAATCCAACATTTAATGGAATGAAATGGGACTTTTTAAGACGTTTTGAGAGGTTTCACTGAGATCAGTGTAGTCCGCGAGCGCCCCCTAGTGGTCCGCGAGTATATTGGTAACATTTCACATTTGAAATAAATACATTTCAGTTTTCCTCACTCTCGCGGGAATATATCCGTAATGGAGCGAGGTTAAGTTTCACTTTCGATTGCATGATGTAGCCCAGGGCGACGCCTTCGTCACGCATGCTGCCACTTGTTCGTACCATCTTCAGGCGATTTGTAATCCGTTCTAGAAACACGATGTGTTTTGGATATTTGTGGAGTCGGTGCCACAGTTTGTTTGTATCAATATTTTTAAGCCTTTTAAATTATTTTAGTTTTATACATTTCCACTTTAACCTCTTATAGTTTTCACTTTTTTTATTTTATCTTTCAATCGATTACTTTAATTTATTAACCGTTATCTTTTTGCAATTATTCCATCTTTGTATTTGATTAGATTTTAACCCCAAAGTGAATCCGAGTCAGGCGGTCTTTACCTCGGAGCTCTTGCGGTTCTGAAGGATCTGTTTGTCCGAGTCTTTGGAGGCGAAGTATCGAGTGCATCCTCGGTTCAGGTACTGCAACACAGAGAGAGAGAGAGAGGTGAGAGAGAGGGGGAGAGAGGGAGAGAGAGAGAGAGAGAGGTGAGAGAGGGAGGGAGAGAGAGAGGGGGAGAGGGAGAGGTGAGAGAGAGGGAGAGAGAGAGAGAGGTGAGAGAGGGAGAGAGAGAGAGAGGGGGAGAGGGAGAGGTGAGAGAGAGGGAGAGAGAGAGAGAGGTGAGAGAGAGGGGAGAGGGAGAGAGAGAGAGGGAGAGAGAGAGAGAGGTGAGAGAGAGAGGTGAGAGAGAGAGGTGAGAGAGAGAGAGAGAGAGGGGGAGAGAGAGAGA
>CM070490.1:3368123-3373123 GCA_036324585.1 Champsocephalus esox
CCACCAACACACACGTAGTACCACCAACACACACGTAGTACCACAGAGTACCACCAACACACACTTAGTACCACAGAGTACCACCAACACACACGTAGTACCACCAACACACACTTGGTACCACAGAGTACCACCAACACACACGTAGTACCACCAACACACACGTAGTACCACAGAGTATCACCAACACACACGTAGTACCATCTAAAACCAGCAGAGAGAGAACTCTGGTACTTTGATAACAAGTAGAAGTACTCCGGTCTTGTACCTGAGTAAAAGTAGAAGTACTCAGATCTTGTGCTTGAGTAAAAGTAGAAGTACTCAGATCTTGTACTTGAGTAAAATTAGAAGTACTCAGATCTTATACTTGAGTAAAAGTAGAAGTACTCAGATCTGGTACTTGAGTAAAAGTAGAAGTACTCAGATCTTGTGCTTGAGTAAAAGTAGAAGTACTCAGATCTTGTACCTGAGTAAAAGTAGAAGTACTCAGATCTTATACTTGAGTAAAAGTAGAAGTACTCAGATCTGGTACTTGAGTAAAAGTAGAAGTACTCAGATCTTGTGCTTGAGTAAAAGTAGAAGTACTCAGATCTTGTACTTGAGTAAAATTAGAAGTACTCAGATCTTGTACTTGAGTAAAAGTAGAAGTACTCAGATCTGGTACTTGAGTAAAAGTAGAAGTACTCAGATCTTGTACTTGAGTAAAATTAGAAGTACTCAGATCTTGTACTTGAGTTAAAGTAGAAGTACTCAGATCTTGAGTAAAAGTACTCAGATCTTGAGTAAAAGTATAAGTACTCAGATCTTGTACCTGAGTAAAAGAAGAAGTACTCAGATCTCGTACTTGAGTAAAAGTAGAAGTACTCATATATTGTACTTGTGTAAAGTAGAAGTACTCAGGTCTTGTACTTGAGTAAAAGTAGAAGTACTCAGATCTTGTACTTGAGTAAAAGTAGAAGTACTCAGATCTTGTACTTGAGTAAAAGTAGAAGTACTCAGATCTTGTACTTGAGTAAAAGTAGAAGTACTCAGACCTTGAGTAAAAGTAGAAGTACTCAGATCTTGTACCTGAGTAAAAGAAGAAGTACTCAGATCTTGTACTTGAGTAAAAGTAGAAGTACTCAGATCTTGTTCTTGAGTAAAAGTAGAAGTACTCAGATCTTGTACTTGAGTAAAAGTAGAAGTACTCAGATCTTGTACTTGAGTAAAAGTAGAAGTACTCAGATCTTGTTCTTAAGTAAAAGTAGAAGTACTCAGGTCTTGTACTTGAGTAAAAGTAGAAGTACTCAGATCTCGTACTTGAGTAAAAGTAGAAGTACTCAGGTCTCGTACTTGAGTAAAGTAGAAGTACTCAGGTCTTGTACTTAGTAAAAGTAGAAGTACTCAGGTCTCGTACTTGAGTAAAAGTAGAAGTACTCAGGTCTCGTACTTGAGTAAAAGTAGAAGTACTCAGGTCTCGTACTTAGTAAAAGTAGAAGTACTCAGGTCTCGTACTTAGTAAAAGTAGAAGTACTCAGGTCTCGTACTTAGTAAAAGTACTCAGGTCTTGTACTAGAGTCAAAGTAGAAGTACTCAGGTCTTGTACTTGAGTAAAAGTAGAAGTACTCAGGTCTCGTACTTAGTAAAGTAGAAGTACTCAGGTCTCGTACTTAGTAAAAGTAGAAGTACTCAGGTCTTGTACTTAGTAAAAGTAGAAGTACTCAGGTCTTGTACTTGAGTAAAAGTAGAAGTACTCAGGTCTTGTACTTAGTAAAAGTAGAAGTACTCAGGTCTTGTACTTGAGTAAAAGTAGAAGTACTCAGGTCTTGTACTTAGTAAAAGTAGAAGTACTCAGGTCTTGTACTTGAGTAAAAGTAGAAGTACTCAGGTCTTGTACTTAGTAAAAGTAGAAGTACTCAGGTCTTGTACTTGAGTAAAAGTAGAAGTACTCAGGTCTTGTACTTAGTAAAAGTAGAAGTACTCAGATCTTGTACTTAGTAAAAGTAGAAGTACTCAGGTCTTGTACTTAGTAAAAGTAGAAGTACTCAGGTCTTGTACTTGAGTAAAAGTAGAAGTACTCAGATCTCGTACTTGAGTAAAAGTAGAAGTACTCAGGTCTCGTACTTGAGTAAAAGTAGAAGTACTCAGGTCTTGTACTTAGTAAAAGTAGAAGTACTCAGGTCTCGTACTTGAGTAAAAGTAGAAGTACTCAGGTCTCGTACTTGAGTAAAAGTAGAAGTACTCAGGTCTGTACTTAGTAAAAGTAGAAGTACTCAGGTCTCGTACTTAGTAAAAGTAGAAGTACTCAGGTCTCGTACTTAGTAAAAGTACTCAGGTCTTGTACTAGAGTCAAAGTAGAAGTACTCAGGTCTTGTACTTGAGTAAAAGTAGAAGTACTCAGGTCTCGTACTTAGTAAAAGTAGAAGTACTCAGGTCTTGTACTTAGTAAAAGTAGAAGTACTCAGGTCTTGTACTTAGTAAAAGTAGAAGTACTCAGGTCTTGTACTTGAGTAAAAGTAGAAGTACTCAGGTCTTGTACTTAGTAAAAGTAGAAGTACTCAGGTCTTGTACTTGAGTAAAAGTAGAAGTACTCAGGTCTTGTACTTAGTAAAAGTAGAAGTACTCAGGTCTTGTACTTGAGTAAAAGTAGAAGTACTCAGGTCTTGTACTTGAGTAAAAGTAGAAGTACTCAGGTCTTGTACTTGAGTAAAAGTAGAAGTACTCAGGTCTTGTACTTAGTAAAAGTAGAAGTACTCAGATCTTGTACTTAGTAAAAGTAGAAGTACTCAGGTCTTGTACTTGAGTAAAAGTAGAAGTACTCAGGTCTTGTACTTGAGTAAAAGTAGAAGTACTCAGGTCTTGTACTTAGTAAAAGTAGAAGTACTCAGGTCTTGTACTTGAGTAAAAGTAGAAGTACTCAGGTCTTGTACTTAGTAAAAGTAGAAGTACTCAGATCTTGTACTTGAGTAAAAGTAGAAGTACTCAGGTCTTGTACTTAGTAAAAGTAGAAGTACTCAGGTCTTGTACTTGAGTAAAAGTAGAAGTACTCAGGTCTTGTACTTGAGTAAAAGTAGAAGTACTCAGGTCTTGTACTTGAGTAAAAGTAGAAGTACTCAGGTCTTGTACTTAGTAAAAGTAGAAGTACTCAGATCTTGTACTTGAGTAAAAGTAGAAGTACTCAGGTCTTGTACTTAGTAAAAGTAGAAGTACTCAGGTCTTGTACTTAGTAAAAGTAGAAGTACTCAGGTCTTGTACTTAGTAAAAGTAGAAGTACTCAGGTCTTGTACTTGAGTAAAAGTAGAAGTACTCAGGTCTTGTACTTAGTAAAAGTAGAAGTACTCAGGTCTTGTACTTGAGTAAAAGTAGAAGTACTCAGGTCTTGTACTTGAGTAAAAGTAGAAGTACTCAGGTCTTGTACTTGAGTAAAAGTAGAAGTACTCAGGTCTTGTACTTGAGTAAAAGTAGAAGTACTCAGGTCTTGTACTTGAGTAAAAGTAGAAGTACTCAGGTCTTGTACTTAGTAAAAGTAGAAGTACTCAGGTCTTGTACTTGAGTAAAAGTAGAAGTACTCAGGTCTTGTACTTAGTAAAAGTAGAAGTACTCAGATCTTGTACTTGAGTAAAAGTAGAAGTACTCAGGTCTTGTACTTGAGTAAAAGTAGAAGTACTCAGGTCTTGTACTTGAGTAAAAGTAGAAGTACTCAGGTCTTGTACTTAGTAAAAGTAGAAGTACTCAGGTCTTGTACTTGAGTAAAAGTAGAAGTACTCAGGTCTTGTACTTAGTAAAAGTAGAAGTACTCAGGTCTTGTACTTGAGTAAAAGTAGAAGTACTCAGGTCTTGTACTTAGTAAAAGTAGAAGTACTCAGATCTTGTACTTGAGTAAAAGTAGAAGTACTCAGGTCTTGTACTTAGTAAAAGTAGAAGTACTCAGATCTTGTACTTGAGTAAAAGTAGAAGTACTCAGGTCTTGTACTTAGTAAAAGTAGAAGTACTCAGGTCTTGTACTTGAGTAAAAGTAGAAGTACTCAGGTCTTGTACTTGAGTAAAAGTAGAAGTACTCAGATCTTGTACTTGAGTAAAAGTAGAAGTACTCAGGTCTTGTACTTAGTAAAAGTAGAAGTACTCAGGTCTTGTACTTAGTAAAAGTAGAAGTACTCAGGTCTTGTACTTGAGTAAAAGTAGAAGTACTCAGGTCTTGTACTTAGTAAAAGTAGAAGTACTCAGGTCTTGTACTTGAGTAAAAGTAGAAGTACTCAGGTCTTGTACTTGAGTAAAAGTAGAAGTACTCAGATCTTGTACTTGAGTAAAAGTAGAAGTACTCAGGTCTTGTACTTGAGTAAAAGTAGAAGTACTCAGATCTTGTACTTGAGTAAAAGTAGAAGTACTCAGGTCTTGTACTTGAGTAAAAGTAGAAGTACTCAGGTCTTGTACTTAGTAAAAGTAGAAGTACTCAGGTCTTGTACTTGAGTAAAAGTAGAAGTACTCAGGTCTTGTACTTGAGTAAAAGTAGAAGTACTCAGATCTTGTACTTGAGTAAAAGTAGAAGTACTCAGGTCTTGTACTTGAGTAAAAGTAGAAGTACTCAGGTCTTGTACTTAGTAAAAGTAGAAGTACTCAGGTCTTGTACTTAGTAAAAGTAGAAGTACTCAGGTCTTGTACTTGAGTAAAAGTAGAAGTACTCAGGTCTTGTACTTAGTAAAAGTAGAAGTACTCAGGTCTTGTACTTGAGTAAAAGTAGAAGTACTCAGGTCTTGTACTTAGTAAAAGTAGAAGTACTCAGATCTTGTACTTGAGTAAAAGTAGAAGTACTCAGGTCTTGTACTTGAGTAAAAGTAGAAGTACTCAGGTCTTGTACTTGAGTAAAAGTAGAAGTACTCAGGTCTTGTACTTGAGTAAAAGTAGAAGTACTCAGGTCTTGTACTTAGTAAAAGTAGAAGTACTCAGGTCTTGTACTTAGTAAAAGTAGAAGTACTCAGGTCTTGTACTTAGTAAAAGTAGAAGTACTCAGGTCTTGTACTTGA
>CM070490.1:3385623-3395258 GCA_036324585.1 Champsocephalus esox
TCCGGCCGGTCTGTGGAGGTGCGGCGTCTGGAGGTGAATGATTGAGAGACACCATGCTTTATTGCGGCTAAAACTGCAGCCTCTTCAACGGGAGATTAGGGGACAAGTTCAATCATCAACTCGAGGGAGATTAAAGCATACTGGAAGACACTACAGCTCAGAGATCCAGGAACAAGCAAAGGTCTGGAGGCTTTTAATGCACTTCTGGAAGTATATTTAGCTTAGCGGTGGTGACGTGAAGTCATGTGACCGTGCTGTAGTTCCTTTATAGCCCAACATTAGCCACCTTTAGCTTAGCGTGGTGAATGAAGTCATGTGACCGTGCTGTAGTTCCTTTATAGCCCAACATTAGCCACCTTTAGCTTAGCGGTGGTGACGTGAAGTCATGTGACCGTGCTGTAGTTCCTCTATAGCCCAACATTAGCCGCCTCTAGCTTAGCGGTGGTGACGTGAAGTCATGTGACCGTGCTGTAGTTCCTTTATAGCCCAACATTAGCCACCTTTAGCTTAGCGGTGGTGGCGTGAAGTCATGTGACCGTGCTGTAGTTCCTTTATAGCCCAACATTAGCCGCCTTTAGCTTAGCGTGGTGAATGAAGTCATGTGACCGTGCTGTAGTTCCTTTATAGCCCAACATTAGCCACCTTTAGCTTAGCGGTGGTGGCGTGAAGTCATGTGACCGTGCTGTGGTTCCTCTATAGCCCAACATTAGCCGCCTTTAGCTTAGCGGTGGTGACGTGAAGTCATGTGACCGTGCTGTAGTTCCTTTATAGCCCAACATTAGCCACCTTTAGCTTAGCGGTGGTGGCGTGAAGTCATGTGACCGTGCTGTAGTTCCTTTATAGCCCAACATTAGCCGCCTTTAGCTTAGCGTGGTGAATGAAGTCATGTGACCGTGCTGTAGTTCCTTTATAGCCCAACATTAGCCACCTTTAGCTTAGCGGTGGTGGCGTGAAGTCATGTGATCGTGCTGTGGTTCCTCTATAGCCCAACATTAGCCGCCTTTAGCTTAGCGGTGGTAACGTGAAGTCATGTGACCGATCTGTAGTTCCTTCATAGCCCAACGTTAGCTTTTTACTTCAGAAATCGTAAAGCGGTGTTAATATGTGGAGATTATCCTGCTGAACCAAACGTCTAAGCATCATAAACGATGAGATTATTTTCTGCAATGATCCAAAATCACAGGGAGATGCCGCCTTCAGGGACCAACACAGAAAGCCGGCAGCCCTGCTCTGCAACACTCACCTTGCCCTTCTTGAGAGGCTCGATGGTGAGGCTGTCGGCTCCGATGTCCACGATGGTTCCCAGCTGGAACCCGTCCGCTGGGTGCGGCGCCCAGACCGGCTTCCCATCATCCATCGCCGCACTCTGCACAAACAGGAACTACAGTCAGGCGAGAGTTCTTTAAAGGTCTCCTATTATACCGTGTTTAGGCATATATATACACCAAATATAAAAAACATGTCTGTGATGTGTTTTGCTCAAAATACCAAACGGATCATCCATTTTAGAAATCCCTCATATCCCTCGGTTTCAGCTGTTACTAAAGAACTGATTCTGGGTCTAAAGCTAAAAAAGATTGTGATGAAACTCCATATCATGTTACAAACCACATCAAGGATCTTCTCTGAAACAGGATGGAGCTCAAACTCTCGCTCTCTCAGGTTCACCACGAGGTGACTTCCTGTTGACTTCCTGCTTCTTCACACACTCTCTCTCCAGCACAGGTTAGCTCTGAGTGCTAGCATGCTAATGGAAACACAGACCGTATTACTTCCAGAACACGTCTCATTGTTTCTGACAGGGACGTTTCTGATTGGCCCGTGGGTCTAAAGCCCGCCCACATTTCAGTAATGTGGTCATGACGCAGCAAATCTGGATCCGCTCCGTAGTTCCCCGTTTTTAGAGATGTGGGTACGGAGGAGAAGAGAGAGGGGTTTGTTTCTGACACTTGGAGAGTCTCCGGACACACGGGGACACACGAGGACACACGGGGACACACGGGGGACACACCGGGGGACACACAGGGGGACACATGGTGATGTAGAGAAGACATCACTTTGAGAGTCTCCTGACACACGGGGGACACACCGGGGACACACGGGGACACGCCGGGGGGACACCAGGACACACGGGGACACACGGGGACACATGGTTCCCCGTTTTTAGAGATGTGGGTACGGAGGAGAAGAGAGAAGGGTTTGTTTCTGACACTGAGAGTCTCCGGGGACACATGGGGAACACACCGGGGACACATGGGGGGACACACCGGGGACACACGGGGACACACCGGGACACATGGGGACACACGGTTCCCCGTTTTTAGAGATGTGGGTACGGAGGAGAAGAGAGAAGGGTTTGTTTCTGACACTGAGAGTCTCCGGGGACACATGGGGGGACACACCGGGGACACACGGGGACACACCGGGACACATGGGGACACACGGTTCCCCGTTTTTAGAGATGTGGGTACGGAGGAGAAGAGAGAAGGGTTTGTTTCTGACACTGAGACTCTCCGGGGACACATGGGGACACACCGGGGACACACGGGGACACACCGTGATGTAGAGAAGACATCAGAGTGCATTTTGCATGACCGGTCCCTTAAAGAAGGATGTTTTCGTACAGCATGTGAACTCCTGAGTAATACACGCCTGCCTGCCGGGATGCAAATATAATTTCCGTCTGCTTTGTTTCTCAAAAACCGACCGGAGACCATTGTTCCTCTGCAAACAGGCGGCACTGCTGACACGCAAATGAAGTCCGTTCACACCGTAAGCGTTTGCAAACCATGTTAACGGAACGAGGAAAGATAAAGACATAACGGGAAGTTACACAATCTGAACAATCTGATTTAAGACGTTATCTTCGTTCAAAGTTCGTTTAATCCTCATGATAACAAAGAGGCAACCGCATACACATCTCAAACACATTTTAAAGTTATGTTCCAATTTCCAGCCATCTCATAAAACCGTCTTGTTCTGATGTCTTTAACACGGGAGACGAGATCTTAAAGTCCGCGGGGTAATTAAAGTCAGAGTTCAGAAGCCGCTATAAAACACGTGCTTCGCGGCTGGAGCGACCTCTAAAGTTCATTTTTTAACGGCTTTTTGACTTTGACACCACGTGAGTCACAGCTGGGATGTGGTCGCTGCCGTCTGGAGAGGAAGCATCGAACATCACAAACTGAATCGACTGTTTCTGCCGACAAACCAATTATACATTCTTATATTGTTGTTATTGATCCAACCAGCAGCTCCTGGTGCCAGAATCCTAGTGCCAGACTCCTGGTGCCAGACTCCTGGTACTAGACTCCTGGTGCCAGACTCCTGGTGCCAGACTCCTGGTGCCAGACTCCTGGTGCCAGACTCCAGGTGCCAGACTCCTGGTACTAGACTCCTGGTGCTAAACTCTTAGCACTAGACTCCTGGTGCCAGACTCCTGGTGCCAGACTCCTGGTGCCAGACTCCTGGTGCCAGACTCCTGGTGCTAGACTCTTAGCACTAGACTCCTGGTGCCAGACTCCTGGTGCCAGACTCCTGGTGCTAGACTCTTAGCACTAGACTCCTGGTGCCAGACTCCTGGTGCCAGACTCTTAGCACTAGACTCCTGGTGCCAGACTCCTAGTGCTAGACTCCTAGTGCCAGACTCCTGGTGCCAGACTCCTGGCGCCAGACTCCTGGCGCTAGACTCCTGGTGCTAGACTCCTAGTGCTAGACTCCTAGTGCCAGACTCCTAGTGCCAGACTCCTGGTGCCAGACTCCTGGTGCCAGACTCCTGGTGCTAGACTCCTGGTGCTAGACTCTTAGCACTAGACTCCTGGTGCCAGACTCCTGGTGCCAGACTCCTGGTGCCAGACTCCTGGTGCCAGACTCCTGGTGCCAGACTCCTGGTGCCAGACTCCTGGTGCCAGACTCTTAGCACTAGACTCTTAGCACTAGACTCCTGGTGCCAGACTCCTGGTGCCAGACTCCTGGTGCCAGACTCCTGGTGCCAGACTCCTAGTGCCAGACTCCTGGTGCTAGACTCTTAGCACTAGACTCCTGGTGCCAGACTCCTAGTGCCGGACTCCTAGTGCCGGACTCCTGGTGCCGGACTCCTGGTGCCGGACTCCAGGTGCCGGACTCCAGGTGCCAGACTCCAGGTGCCAGACTCCAGGTGCCAGACTCCAGGTGCCAGACTCCTGGTACTAGACTCCTGGTGCTAAACTCTTAGCACTAGACTCCTGGTGCCAGACTCCTGGTGCCAGACTCCTGGTGCCAGACTCCTGGTGCCAGACTCCTGGTGCTAGACTCTTAGCACTAGACTCCTGGTGCCAGACTCCTGGTGCCGGACTCCAGGTGGCAGACTCCTAGTGCCAGACTCCTAGTGCCAGACTCCTGGTGCCAGACTCCTGGTGCCAGACTCCTGGTGCCAGACTCCTGGTGCCGGACTCCTGGTGCCGGACTCCTGGTGCCAGACTCCTGGTGCCGGACTCCTGGTGCCGGACTCCTGGTGCCGGACTCCTGGTGCCGGACTCCTGGTGCCGGACTCCTGGTGCCGGACTCCTAGTGCCGGACTCCTGGTGCCGGACTCCTGGTGCTAGACTCTTAGCACTAGACTCCTGGTGCCAGACTCCTGGTGCCGGACTCCAGGTGGCAGACTCCTAGTGCCAGACTCCTAGTGCCAGACTCCTGGTGCCAGACTCCTGGTGCCAGACTCCTGGTGCCGGACTCCAGGTGGCAGACTCCTAGTGCCAGACTCCTAGTGCCAGACTCCTGGTGCCAGACTCCTGGTGCCAGACTCCTAGTGCTAGACTCCTGGTGCCGGACTCCTGGTGCCGGACTCCTGGTGCCAGACTCCAGGTGCCAGACTCCAGGTGCCAGACTCCAGGTGCCAGACTCCTGGTACTAGACTCCTGGTGCTAAACTCTTAGCACTAGACTCCTGGTGCCAGACTCCTGGTGCCAGACTCCTGGTGCCAGACTCCTGGTGCCAGACTCCTGGTGCTAGACTCTTAGCACTAGACTCCTGGTGCCAGACTCCTGGTGCCAGACTCCTGGTGCCAGACTCCTGGTGCCAGACTCCTAGTGCCAGACTCCTGGTGCCAGACTCCTGGTGCCAGACTCCTGGTGCCAGACTCCTAGTGCCAGACTCCTAGTGCCAGACTCCTAGTGCCAGACTCCTGGTGCCAGACTCCTAGTGCTAGACTCCTAGTGCCAGACTCCTGGTGCCAGACTCCTGGTGCCAGACTCCTGGTGCCAGACTCCTAGTGCTAGACTCCTAGTGCTAGACTCCTAGTGCCAGACTCCTAGTGCCAGACTCCTGGTGCCAGACTCCTAGTGCTAGACTCCTAGTGCTAGACTCCTAGTGCTAGACTCCTAGTGCCAGACTCCTAGTGCCAGACTCCTGGTGCCAGACTCCTAGTGCCAGACTCCTAGTGCCAGACTCCTGGTGCTCCTGGTGCCAGACTCCTAGTGCTAGACTCCTAGTGCCAGGCTCCTAGTGCCAGACTCCTGGTGCCAGACTCCTAGTGCTAGACTCCTAGTGCCAGACTCCTAGTGCCAGACTCCTAGTGCTAGACTCCTAGTGCTAGACTCCTAGTGCCAGACTCCTAGTGCCAGACTCCTAGTGCCAGACTCCTAGTGCCAGACTCCTAGTGCCAGACTCTTAGCACCAGACTCCTGGTGCCAGACTCCTGGTGCCAGACTCTTAGCACTAGACTCCTGGTGCCAGACTCCTAGTGCCAGACTCTTAGCACCAGACTCCTAGTGCCAGACTCCTAGTGCCAGACTCTTAGCACCAGACTCCTGGTGCCAGACTCCTGGTGCCAGACTCCTAGTGCCAGACTCCTAGTGCCAGACTCCTAGTGCCAGACTCCTGGTGCCAGACTCCTGGTGCTAAACTCTTCATAGCTGTAAACACTTTGTGGATACAGATGTGAAAAAGTGGGAATACGTTTGTGTAAGTGAGGGAAATGCAGGGTTTTGTGGGAAACGGGAGCGCAGATTTCCCCCTAAAAGTGCTTCCAGAAAATAATATTTCTGTTCCTCAAAAACGGCATACTTCAGAAACCTGAGCATCAAACGGAGCGTCAGACGGCAGCTGGTTTTTACATTGAATTTCATGATATATCTTATAGAGAAGATCAGAGACGCATTACTCAGACTATGGAGGAACCCCCGGGGAGATGCACGCACGTCAATGGGACACTTTTTGCCTCCGTGTTAAACTCTTGGACCAGGAAGTGATTTCCTCACTGACGAGGAAGCAGCTCGGACGAATATATAACTAAACGCCGGAGGTCAAAATCCAACCCTTGAGACTTCCTGGTGAACGCGAGGTTATGGACTTTCAGTGACGCTGGAGGAATTAGAGAAACACGTGCCTTTACTTCTGTCTCCGTGCCGAACGGAACAGAAACTACAAAATAATATCTGACATTAAAAACAAAATGCAAAATCTACCATCATGAATATATAAAAACATATATATTTAAATGGATAGTAAACCATGAGAAAGTATACATAATAAGGCTTTATTTATTAATATCACTAAATACGGTGTAGAAAAGTACCAAGAGGCTATTTTTAGAAGACGGCCAAAAGTAGCAGGCTGACTGAAAGTAAATGGCTTTTAACTTCAGCCTCCAATCAATATATTAATTTAACATTATAAATGACTTTAGCTTAGCGGTGGTGACGTGAAGTCATGTGACCGTGCTGTAGTTCCTTTATAGCCCAACATTAGCCTCCTTTAGCTTAGCGGTGGTGACGTGAAGTCATGTGACCGTGCTGTAGTTCCTCTATAGCCCAACATTAGCCTCCTTTAGCTTAGCGGTGGTGACGTGAAGTCATGTGACCGTGCTGTAGTTCCTTTATAGCCCAACATTAGCCACCTTTAGCTTAGCGGTGGTGACGTGAAGTCATGTGACCGTGCTGTAGTTCCTTTATAGCCCAACATTAGCCGCCTTTAGCTTAGCGGTGGTGACGTGAAGTCATGTGACCGTGCTGTAGTTCCTTTATAGCCCAACATTAGCCTCCTTTAGCTTAGCGGTGGTGACGTGAAGTCATGTGACCGTGCTGTAGTTCCTTTATAGCCCAACATTAGCCGCCTTTAGCTTAGCGGTGGTGACGTGAAGTCATGTGACCGTGCTGTAGTTCCTTTATAGCCCAACATTAGCCTCCTTTAGCTTAGCGGTGGTGACGTGAAGTCATGTGACCGTGCTGTAGTTCCTTTATAGCCCAACATTAGCCGCCTTTAGCTTAGCGGTGGTGACGTGAAGTCATGTGACCGTGCTGTAGTTCCTCTATAGCCCAACATTAGCCTCCTTTAGCTTAGCGGTGGTGACGTGAAGTCATGTGACCGTGCTGTAGTTCCTTTATAGCCCAACATTAGCCTCCTTTAGCTTAGCGGTGGTGACGTGAAGTCATGTGACCGTGCTGTAGTTCCTTTATAGCCCAACATTAGCCGCCTTTAGCTTAGCGGTGGTGACGTGAAGTCATGTGACCGTGCTGTAGTTCCTCTATAGCCCAACATTAGCCGCCTTTAGCTTAGCGGTGGTGACGTGAAGTCATGTGACCGTGCTGTAGTTCCTCTATAGCCCAACATTAGCCGCCTTTAGCTTAGCGGTGGTGACGTGAAGTCATGTGACCGTGCTGTAGTTCCTCTATAGCCCAACATTAGCCACCAATAACTGAAATGATTTCTCATTTATCTAAATATGGATTTTTTTTACTGCAACATTTCTTCATAATGAGAAGTGACTCGTATTTTGACAGTCGGTGCACAAAAGAAGCGATGCCGTGATGCATGATGGGCCTCAGATGAAGTGAATGTCTGCAGCACAGGAACAATGTTTGATGTCAGACTGAAGAGGATATTTTGGGAAAGAGGAACGAGGACTTTGAGGTATTTTTATCTCACGCAACATCACTGAACACCGGAGTAAAAAAACAAAACGGAGGTGCATCGCTTCATGCATGTTCTGCCACGAGGTCATTATGATCAGAATTAGTATTTTTAGAAATCTGCTGCTTGTTATGAATAATGGAACCGGAGAGAGACACATGCCCAAAGTCTGTTTCTTCTTGCCTTTATAAAGTAACGTTTGATTTATTAGCAATTATCAGATGACCCACTTTCTCCCCTTGCTCTCGAACCTGAAGCAATACTGAACATCATCCGGAGAGGACTCTTTAAAGTAGAGACACTACGTACTGATATACACCTGAACATCAGCAGGAGAGGACTCTTTAAAGTAGAGACACTACATACTGATATACACCTGAACATCATCCGGAGAGGACTCTTTAAAGTAGAGACACTACGTACTGATATACACCTGAACATCAGCAGGAGAGGACTCTTTAAAGTAGAGACACTACGTACTGATATACACCTGAACATCAGCAGGAGAGGACTCTTTAAAGTAGAGACACTACATACTGATATACACCTGAACATCAGCAGGAGAGGACTCTTTAAAGTAGATACACTACATACTGATATACACCTGAACATCAGCAGGAGAGGACTCTTTAAAGTAGAAACACTACATACTGATATACACCTGAACATCAGCAGGAGAGGACTCTTTAAAGTAGAGACACTACATACTGATATTCACCTGAACATCAGCAGGAGAGGACTCTTTAAAGTAGAGACACTACATACTGATATACACCTGAACATCAGCAGGAGAGGACTCTTTAAAGTAGAGACACTACATGCTGATATACACCTGAACATCAGCAGGAGAGGACTCTTTAAAGTAGAGACACTACATACTGATATACACCTGAACATCAGCAGGAGAGGACTCTTTAAAGTAGAGACACTACATACTGATATACACCTGAACATCAGCAGGAGAGGACTCTTTAAAGTAGAGACACTACATACTGATATACACCTGAACATCAGCAGGAGAGGACTCTTTAAAGTAGAGACACTACATACTGATATACACCTGAACATCAGCAGGAGAGGACTCTTTAAAGTAGAGACACTACATACTGATATACACCTGAACATCAGCAGGAGAGGACTCTTTAAAGTCGAGACACTACATACTGATATACACCTGAACATCAGCAGGAGAGGACTCTTTAAAGTAGAGACACTACATACTGATATACACCTGAACATCAGCAGGAGAGGACTCTTTAAAGTAGAGACACTACACACTGATATACACCTGAACATCAGCAGGAGAGGACTCTTTAAAGTAGAGGCACTACATACTGATATACACCTGAACATCAGCAGGAGAGGACTCTTTAAAGTAGAGACACTACATACTGATATACACCTGAACATCAGAAGGAGAGGACTCTTTAAAGTAGAGACACTACATACTGATATACACCTGAACATCAGCAGGAGAGGACTCTTTAAAGTCGAGACACTACATACTGATATACACCTGAACATCAGCAGGAGAGGACTCTTTAAAATAGAGACACTACATACTGATATACACCTGAACATCAGCAGGAGAGGACTCTTTAAAATAGAGACACTACATACCGATATACACCTGAACATCAGCAGGAGAGGACTCTTTAAAATAGAGACACTACATACTGATATACACCTGAACATCAGCAGGGGAGGACTCTTTAAAGTAGAGACACTACATACTGATATACACCTGA
>CM070490.1:3395758-3525895 GCA_036324585.1 Champsocephalus esox
CATCGGCGTTAAACTGCGTACTGTCACTTTAAGAGAAAATCCTTCAAAAGCAGAGGAAGTGGCGTCAAGAAAACAAACCGTGTTCAGATCAGAGTCTGAAAACAGCCGTCACTTTGTGTGTCTGAGAGCACCACACATTTCAGCAGTGTGTGTGTGTGTGTGTGTGTGTGTCGACCCACTCTCCCGGCTGATGGACAAACAGCTGATTGTTGTCAGTGTCGTGTTCAGGGTCACGTGGAGAACAGAGCGCCTGTGATGTGTTCAGGGACACAAAGCCTGAGGGCAGTTAAACCACAGCTCCTGTCCACAGACGCAGAGCTGGACGAGAAGCGCTTGGTAGGAAATGAACATGAAACTCCACTGGGGTTATAATCTGACATATAATCTTTTAATATTATTATTAGGATATGTTATTCCATATAAGTTTGGTTTTTTTAAACAGGACATTTTGTGACATTTAAGTATTTTTCATGAATTAAATAATCCTACAAATAATATCTAAAGACGTTATAAATGCTAGAATCCATTTTTGTTAATTATTTTGTATTAAATGTTTTTAATATAATACTTATTATCAACAAAAGAAATGCACTATTTTTAACAAAAAGCTTCAAAAACGATTGAAATGAAAAACACACGGATGAAGGCCCTCAAAGCAACGAGTGTGTGATGAAGCATTCTCTCGAGCATTCTCTCTAGCATCCTTCAGTCTCTCAGAGTCGGGTATTTCATATTGAGCTGTTTCAAACTCTGCTCTCATCTCCATCGAATTAAACACACAGCGACGTAATGAACTCTGTACAGCCGGCGGGGTAATGACTGTGTGTGTGTGTGTGTGTGTGTGTGTCTTCATGTGTTCCTGTTCATGTGTGTGTGTTCCTGTTCCTGTGTGTGTGTGTGTGTTCCTGTGTGTGTGTTCCTGTTCATGTGTGTGTGTTCCCATGTGTGTGTGTCCCGTGTGTGTGTGTTCCCGTGTGTGTGTGTGTTCCCGTGTGTGTGTGTGTGTGTGTGTGTGTGTGTGTGTGTTCCCTGTGTGTGTGTGTGTGTGTGTGTGTGTGTGTGTGTGTGTGTGTGTGTGTCCTGACATTGAGGGGAAAGTGGGCGACGGAGAGAGAAATCCAAATGTTTGGTGACATTTAAAAACGAGGGGAAAGGCCTGCAGCTCGAACCACTGAACACACACGGGCAAAACAACCTCTTTCACCCTCCGTCTGAAACCAGAGCTGCTCTGGTTGGTTAGCTGGCCGGCTCTGTTGTGATTGTCAACCTGCTTAGAGATGTCCCGCCCCTTTAGAGCACTAGCCAATAGGAGTGTTCTGTAGTGACGATGCTAGCCTTTGCAGACCGTTTACACACAAACCCTTCCAGCGCTTCAGGGTTAGGAGAGAGCTCCACCTTTTAACTTTCAAACACGACATTCTGCTTTATCTCCACGGCAACAAGCGGGTCTCTGGCCTGACGCCAGTCGAACGCAGCTCAGTCTGTGTCCTGCCCAGCTGTGTTTATTTAGAATGTCGTTCTTCATTGTTACCCAGCATGCTTTGAGCCACGCCCGATGCAGGGTGTGTTCGAAATCAGAAGGTCAGCAGCAGGTGACTCACACACACACACACACACACACACACACACACACACACGCTTCAGGTAAACGATTAAACCCATTCAAACAGGAATGCAGCTGCGCCTTTATAATTATTATTTAAGGTCATTCAGTTACGCCGCCGTGTTTCACACGTATATATAAACCCACAGAAATACTCATTATCAAATATTAAAATATTATTTAAACGCGTATTTGGATGCTTCGGTGCATTTATTTAATTTCAGGTCATCTTTGATGTAAAATATATTTTAATATTTCTCTTAATTTCTCAATATGAGGATCTAAGGCTACAATAAAATATGACTTTATATAAAATAAAAAAGGAAGATCAACCCGTTCGTTTTAAAATAAAGAGCGAAAACCATCTCGTTGTGGATTCATTAAAACATCTAAACCGTGACCTTTGACCTCAGGCACCTTCGCGCAGTGCATGACCTCCTGATGTCATTCAGACGGCGCCCGCAGGGTTCACCGCCATCGGACTGAAGTACAACTCGTTTCCAGCCGCTCGTGACGGTTTATAGGCGTTCGACTTCGGCTTCGGGCGAGGACTCGCCAGTTTGTAAACTGAACTACTGCGTGCGGGAAACGTCAGCTTTATATCCGAGAAACAAAGGGTTACATTCAGAGACTAGAAAGTATTTTGAGAGATTAAGTACTCAGGTCTTGTACTTCAGGAAAGTAGAAGTACTCGGATCTTGTACTTGAGTAAAAGTAGAAGTACTCAGATCTTGTACTTCAGGGAAAGTAGAAGTACTCAGATCTTGTACTTGAGTAAAAGTAGAAGTACTCAGGTCTTGTACTTCAGGGAAAGTAGAAGTACTCAGATCTTGTACTTCAGGAAAGTAGAAGTACTCGGATCTTGTACTTGAGTAAAAGTAGAAGTACTCAGGTCTTGTACTTCAGGGAAAGTAGAAGTACTCAGATCTTGTACTTGATTAAAAGTAGAAGTACTCAGATCTTGTACTTGAGTAAAAGTAGAAATACTCAGATCGTGTACTTGAGTAAAAGTAGAAGTACTCAGATCTTGAGTAGAAGTACTCGGACCTTGTACTTGAGTAAAAGTAGAAGTACTCAGATCTTGTACTTGAGTAAAAGTAGAAGTACTCAGATCTTGTACTTGAGTAAAAGTAGAAGTACTCAGATCTTGAGTAGAAGTACTCGGACCTTGTACTTGAGTAAAAGTAGAAGTACTCAGATCTTGTACTTGAGTAAAAGTAGAAGTACTCAGATCTTGTACTTGAGTAAAAGTAGAAGTACTCAGATCTTGGACTTGAGTAAAAGTAGAAGTACTCAGATCTTGTACTTGAGTAAAAGTAGAAGTACTCAGATCTTGTACTTGAGTAAAAGTAGAAGTACTCAGATCTTGTACTTGAGTAAAAGTACTCAGATCTTGTACTTGAGTAAAAGTAGAAGTACTCAGATCTTGTTCTTGAGTAAAAGTAGAAGTACTCAGATCTTGTACTTTAGTAAAAGTAGAAATACTCAGATCTTGTACTTGAGTAAAAGTAGAAGTACTCAGATCTTGAGTAGAAGTACTCGGACTTGTACTTGAGTAAAAGTAGAAGTACTCAGATCTTGTACTTGAGTAAAAGTAGAAGTACTCAGATCTTGTACTTGAGTAAAAGTAGAAGTACTCAGATCTTGTACTTGAGTAAAAGTACTCAGATCTTGTACTTGAGTAAAAGTAGAAGTACTCAGATCTTGTTCTTGAGTAAAAGTAGAAGTACTCAGATCTTGTTCTTGAGTAAAAGTAGAAGTACTCAGATCATGTGCTTGAGTAAAAGTAGAAGTACTCAGATCATGTGCTTGAGTAAAAGTAGAAGTACTCAGATCTTGAGTAAAAGTACTCAGATCTTGTGCTTGAGTAAAAGTAGAAATACTCAGATCGTGTACTTGAGTAAAAGTAGAAGTACTCAGATCTTGAGTAAAAGTACTCAGATATTGTACTTGAGTAAAAGTACTCAGATCTTGTACTTTAGTAAAAGTAGAAGTACTCAGATCTTGTACTTGAGTAAAAGTACTCAGATTTTGTACTTGAGTAAAAGTAGAAGTACTCAGATCTTGGACTTGAGTAAAAGTAGAAGTACTCAGATCTTGTACTTGAGTAAAAGTAGAAGTACTCAGATCTTGACTTGAGTAAAAGTAGAAGTACTCAGATCTTGTACTTGAGTAAAAGTAGAAGTACTCAGATCATGTGCTTGAGTAAAAGTAGAAATACTCAGATCGTGTACTTGAGTAAAAGTAGAAGTACTCAGGTCTTGTACTTGAGTAAAAGTAGAAGTACTCAGATCTTGAGTAAAAGTAGAAGTACTCAGATATTGTACTTGAGTAAAAGTAGAAGTACTCAGATCTTGTGCTTGAGTAAAAGTAGAAATACTCAGATCGTGTACGAGTAAAAGTAGAAGTACTCAGGTCTTGTACTTGAGTAAAAGTAGAAGTACTCAGATCTTGAGTAAAAGTAGAAGTACTCAGACCTTGTTCTTGAGTAAAAGTAGAAGTACTCAGATCTTGTACTTGAGTAAAAGTACTCAGGTCTGGTACTTGAGTAAAAGTAGAAATACTCAGATCTTGTACTTGATTAAAAGTAGAAGTACTCAGATCTTGTACTTGAGTAAAAGTAGAAGTACTCAGATCTTGTACCCTGAGTAAAAGTAGAAGTACTCAGATCTTGTACCTGAGTAAAAGTAGAAGTACTCAGATCTTGTAGTAAAAGTAGAGGTACTCAGATCTTGTACTTGAGTAAAAGTAGAAGTACTCAGATCTTGTACTTGAGCAAAAGTAGAAGTACTCAGATCTTGTTCTTGAGTAAAAGTGGAAGTACTCAGATCTTGTACTTGAGCAAAAGTAGAAGTACTCAGATCTTGTTCTTGAGTAAAAGTAGAAGTACTCAGATCTTGTACTCGAGCAAAAGTAGAAGTACTCAGATGGATCTTGTACTTAGTACAAGTAGAAGTACTCGGATCTTGTACTTGAGTAAAAGTAGAAGTACTCATATCTTGAACTTGAGTAAAAGTACTCAGATCTGGTACTTGAGTAAAAGTAATTACCCAGAATGCATCAGTAAAGAGTGCCTCGCTGTGTGCAATGAGGCCTAGAGTTTCAAAGGTCAACAGCTCCTGCTCTGTGTACACAGAACACTCGCCTCCATAACGATGCTCTGCGTGCATGACCTCAGACAGAGTGGCATGTCGGGGGAAAGAGGCGAGAGAAACCTCGTCTCACAACACGGCAACTAATGATGACATCACTCAGGGCACCGATTAAAGAAATCCCATTTACTTCTCAATCAGCTACGAGATTAGAGGAGTAAATAACATGAACCCTGGGAAACTATTATGAAAACCCAGAGTTAAGATAATGGGGTTTGAAGAAGTGACGGATTCAGTTTTCACTCTGTTCAGTCTTCGTGCATCGCTTTGAAGCCGAATCACTAAAAGCAGCCCGCAGGAAAAGGGTGAGTCGACACCGTCCCTCACTCGTCTGCTCGTTTACTAATTCAGGTCAAATTCCCTTCATTACAAAAGCACTGAAACCAGATATGCACGAACTCGCTTTGTCTCTCCCTGCTGTAGGGCGTTAGCATTAGCTTAGCTCAACAGCTGAGCTCCCATGTCCCAATGGGGCTTCAGTAGAACACAGGTTTGCTGCTGGCTAGTGGGAGAAATCAGAGAGCCAATCAGGGCATCCGTCTGATTCTCACTTGAGGGGGCAAAAAGTCCCGGGTTCAGATCCCGGAAGAGCCCCACAAAATAGTAGTGTCTCTACTTTAAAGAGTCCTCTCCTGCTGATGTTCAGGTGTATATCAGTGTGCAGTGTCTCTACTTTAAAGAGTCCTCTCCTGCTGATGTTCAGGTGTATATCAGTGTGTAGTGTCTCTACTTTAAAGAGTCCTCTCCTGCTGATGTTCAGGTGTATATCAGTGTGTAGTGTCTCTACTTTAAAGAGTCCTCTCCTGCTGATGTTCAGGTGTATATCAGTATGTAGTGTCTCTACTTTAAAGAGTCCTCTCCTGCTGATGTTCAGGTGTATATCAGTGTGTAGTGTCTCTACTTTAAAGAGTCCTCTCCTGCTGATGTTCAGGTGTATATCAGTGTGTAGTGTCTCTACTTTAAAGAGTCCTCTCCTGCTGATGTTCAGGTGTATATCAGTATGTAGTGACTCTACTTTAAAGAGTCCTCTCCTGCTGATGTTCAGGTGTATATCAGTATGTAGTGTCTCTACTTTAAAGAGTCCTCTCCTGCTGATATTCAGGTGTATATCAGTGTGTAGTGTCTCTACTTTAAAGAGTCCTCTCCTGCTGATGTTCAGGTGTATATCAGTATGTAGTGTCTCTACTTTAAAGAGTCCTCTCCTGCTGATGTTCAGGTGTATATCAGTGTGTAGTGTCTCTACTTTAAAGAGTCCTCTCCTGCTGATGTTCAGGTGTATATCAGTGTGTAGTGTCTCTACTTTAAAGAGTCCTCTCCTGCTGATGTTCAGGTGTATATCAGTATGTAGTGACTCTACTTTAAAGAGTCCTCTCCTGTTGATGTTCAGGTGTATATCAGTATGTAGTGTCTCTACTTTAAAGAGTCCTCTCCTGCTGATATTCAGGTGTATATCAGTGTGTAGTGTCTCTACTTTAAAGAGTCCTCTCCTGCTGATGTTCAGGTGTATATCAGTATGTAGTGTCTCTACTTTAAAGAGTCCTCTCCTGCTGATGTTCAGGTGTATGAGTATGTAGTGTCTCTACTTTAAAGAGTCCTCTCCTGCTGATGTTCAGGTGTATATCAGTATGTAGAGTCTCTACTTTAAAGAGTCCTCTCCCTCGTGCAGCTGCTTCCTCTGTAGCGCCACGACGTGAGTAGACTTACCGTCAGCTTTCTCCCGTTTACAGGTGTACGTTAAATGTACGAGGACGCATACATTAAACGTCTTATCCTGACATTTGGATATCAGCCATTACCCAGCATGCAAAGCGTCACCTATCTGCAGCCAGAAAGCAAACATGTTCAGACTTCTAACTTATTATTTTAACATCAAGTTCATGACCTCAGGGCTGGCGGCGTGCAAGTAATCCAATAAATATGCAGGATCATTTCCTGCAGAGGACTTTGATCCCGGACTACAGTAAGTGCCATTGTGCCGTCGCATAATGTCACTTTCATGTCAATGCGACCGTAAAACAAGGATGTGGTGCGGAGGGAGCAAAAGTCAAAAGGTGTGTCAGCTTTTGGAGAGGCCTCTGAAGCCAAGCTCTGGACAATGAATGGGTTACAAAGGCCACCAACTGCAAGTCCATGAATAGAGAGCGGTGACATCCTATAAGACAACGTAAAAGCGCTTTCTGCAGTTATGGAGCGAGATTTCACACGACTTCAGGAGAAACGCGTCCATCGGAGTGGTTTGAAAGCAGCTTTAGTGCACAACACAATAGCACCGAGAGCTCTTATGTAATCACGAGATGAAAACACACAGTGTGCAGACTGCTAAAGGATGCCCATCATATCCTACCATCGCATTGCTATCACACAATGGCCAAAAGCCACCACCCTCAGCTTCTCTTCTTATGCAAAAGCCTGTGTGTGTGTGTGTGTGTGTGTGTGTGTGTGTGTGTGTGTGTGTGTGTGTGTGTGTGTGTGTGTGTGTGTGTGTGTGTGTGTGTGTGTAGGCCGCAGCCATGCTCATATTGTGATGCCTGACATACTGGCTGAGCAACAACACAGCCTCTTCATGTCATGTTCGCACCACTGATTTCTCCCCTCCCTTTGAACTCCCTTTAATGTGATGAAGCTCGTGCTAAAACGCTCGTTATGCTCGATGTGCGCGTGCCTCTAGCTGTTCAGACGCCGAGCAAAACCTCGTTTTAAAAAGCGTCAAAATTAAGAATCGCGTGGTTTATCAGCTGTTTATATAAAGTATGATGAATTCATTATCACTTATTCTGATTAAGGAGATAGTTATCTTCAATTCGGCGTATAAATATTCCACCAATCATGATTATTTTTCCAAATAGGCAACTTTTAAGCATTGTTTGTCTACATTTTCTTTCATGAGAATCCACCCTTTGGAAGCAATGGCAGCGCCGATGAGTGTGGTGGAAAAGTTAAAACCCAATAAAATAAAAGGAGGTAAAGTGGATTTTCTTTATGCCGAATTGTATCGTCAACCATTTTATCTGAATACACTTATTCCCAATGTATTCGTAAATACATTCCTCTCGTAATCCTCCAAAAACTTTCAATTGACTTATGTTTGAAGGACGTCTGGCGCCGACCAATCCAAGCACCATTTATGTTGCTTGGAACATCACATATTGCAGCTTTAAACGCAGGAATAAAACTATAAAATGATAATATTACTAGCTACTATTGCAGTTTAACTACACAACCACCAAATGTAAGGTGTGTGTGTGATTTAGCAGGTGTGTGTGGACGGTTTTCCTCCCTGCTAAGTGTTGAAAAGCTAACATCACGGATGATTTCTCCCCCACTCGCACACCGGAGCATGAAAAACGGCTGTCGGTGTTTCCTACCTCGTTTGAGCGTGAACTCCCAGGACTTGTGTACAGGTATGAATGTTGTTTTTATCCCGGTATATCTCCGGTTCTCCTGGGTGTCTCCTCTCCTCTCTTTTCCCCACCCTGCAGAGCTCCTTCTCCCGCAGAGATCCTGGGAAACCGGCCCCGTGACGTCACGCGCTGTATAAATAGGGCGAACCTGCAGGGGGCGCTGTCCGGGATTTAAAATGATGATTTATTTAACTATTTATAAATAATATATACAATTTGATTTATTATAAATATAAACGTAACATATATGTATTATTTAAAAACACATTTTATTTATTTTGTATTATTATTTTTTAAATGATTTATTTAACTATTTATAAATAATACATGTCATTTTCTTTGCTTTTGTATTATATAATCATATACATTTTTTGCATTGTTATTCATTCATTCAACATTTGAATATTATTGTTATTATTATTTATTTAACTTTTTAATATTATTGTTATTTATTCCCTTTTTTAATATAATTACATTTTTCATATTTCATTTTTATAATTTTTATTGAATTTTTGCTGACATTTTCTTTTAAGTCCTGATTTAACTTGATTTTGTCTTCATATTTTTTAATGTAAATTAACTTTTTGGCCCTTCAAGGTACATTCTGTGTTGAGTCTCCTCCACAGCTTCTCCTTGTGACCATGCGTGACGTTGAGCAGTAAAACCTTCGCGGAGGTCAGGGATTAACAGATATAATGTCAAAGACAACAATGGAGCTGATCTCTGTCGATCATAAGGGGCTTAAAACATATTCATAAGAAGCTCTTGATTGACGAAGAAATCTCCCCTTTCTGATCTTCAACAGATGGGCATTCCCTAATTGTCCAAAATATCTCACATGAATTAGATGTATTGTGGTTTACTCTATCAGGAACACTAAACCTATTTAAAGTCAACTCCTGCATCGAGGAAGACCATGAGATGCGGTTAAAGACCCTTAAAAAAGCCACTAAGAGGATTTTAAAATGAGGTAACTTAAAGGGGACCTATCATGGCACTTAAAGGGGACCTATCATGGCATTTAAAGGGGACCAATCATGGCACTTAAAGGGGACCTATCATGGCACTTAAAGGGGACCTATCATGCTATATTTGAAACATATATTGGAGCGCCATACCGATACAAAACATATCTGTGAAGTTTGTTTTTCAAAATCCCAAACAGATCACCCGTTGCAGCCGCGCCTCAAACTGCTCATAGCCCTGTTAGAGAAACGCAGAACTTGGGTCCTTAGCTTGAAAAAGAAAAGAGGAGGCGGAGCTAATGCCTGATCAGAATTCTACTGGAGATCAAGTTAAGTTCTGTTGTGATAAAACGCCATCCTGTTCTAAACCACATCAAGGATTCTCTCTGGAACAGTAGGAGCTCAGAGAAACACCTGAGAGCGACTCGTAGAGACACTGAGAGCGACTCGTAGAGACACCGAGAGGAGTGAAGGAGAGAAGGAGACAAGGAGTGAAGGAGAGAGTATAAGGAGTGAAGGAGAGAAGGAGGGAAGGAGAGAGTATAAGGAGTGAAGGAGAGAAGGAGTGAAGGAGAGAAGTATAAGGAGTGAAGGAGAGAAGGAGTGAAGGAGAGAGTATAAGGAGTGAAGGAGAGAGTGAAGGAGAGTAAGGAGTGAAGGAGAGAGTATAAGGAGTGAAGGAGAGAGTATAAGGAGTGAAGGAGAGAAGGAGTGAAGGAGAGAGTATAAGGAGTGAAGGAGAGAAGGAGAGAAGGAGAGAGTATAAGGAGTGAAGGAGTGAAGGAGAGAAGGAGAGAGTATAAGGAGTGAAGGAGAGAAGGAGAGAAGGAGTGAAGGAGAGAGTATAAGGAGTGAAGGAGAGAAGGAGTGAAGGAGAGAGTATAAGGAGTGAAGGAGAGAGAGGAGAGAGTATAAGGAGTGAAGGAGAGAAGGAGTGAAGGAGAGAGTATAAGGAGTGAAGGAGAGAAGGAGTGAAGGAGAGAAGGAGAGAGTATAAGGAGTGAAGGAGAGAAGGAGAGAAGGAGTGAAGGAGAGAAGGAGTGAAGGAGAGAGTATAAGGAGTGAAGGAGAGAAGGAGTGAAGGAGAGAGTATAAGGAGTGAAGGAGTGAAGGAGAGAAGGAGTGAGTATAAGGAGTGAAGGAGAGAAGGAGAGAAGGAGTGAAGGAGAGAGTATAAGGAGTGAAGGAGTGAAGGAGAGAGTATAAGGAGTGAAGGAGAGAAGGAGAGAAGGAGTGAAGGAGAGAGTATAAGGAGTGAAGTGAGAGAAGGAGAGAAGGAGTGAAGGAGAGAGTATAAGGAGTGAAGGAGAGAAGGAGTGAAGGAGAGAGTATAAGGAGTGAAGGAGTGAAGGAGGAGAAGGAGTGAGTATAAGGAGTGAAGGAGAGAAGGAGAGAAGGAGTGAAGGAGAGAGTATAAGGAGTGAAGGAGAGAAGGAGTGAAGGAGAGAGTATAAGGAGTGAAGGAGAGAAGGAGTGAAGGAGAGAAGGAGAGAAGGAGTGAAGGAGAGAGTATAAGGAGTGAAGGAGTGAAGGAGAGAAGGAGTGAGTATAAGGAGTGAAGGAGAGAAGGAGAGAAGGAGTGAATGAGAGAGTATAAGGAGTGAAGGAGAGAAGGAGTGAAGGAGAGAGTATAAGGAGTGAAGGAGAGAAGGAGTGAAGGAGAGAAGGAGAGAAGGAGTGAAGGAGAGAGTATAAGGAGTGAAGGAGTGAAGGAGAGAGTATAAGGAGTGAAGGAGAGAATGAGAGAAGGAGAGAGGTATAAGGAGTGAAGGAGAGAAGGAGTGAAGGAGAGAAGGAGATGAAGGAGAGAAGGAGTGAAGGAGAGAGTATAAGGAGTGAAGGTGTGAAGGAGAGAGTATAAGGAGTGAAGGGAGAAGGAGTGAAGGAGTGAAGGAGAGGAAGTACCTGAAACACCTGAGAGCGACTCGGAATTAAGTATTATTTTATTCTTTTCAAATGTTTTCCGGATTTCATATACTATAAACACCAAATCCCAGCATGCCTTGCGGCTAAAAACATCCAATCAGGTAGCTGAGGATCTTGGGTAATCGCTCGAAATGCCTACGTCTGTTTCCGGTTATTTTTATTTTGAAATTCAGTTCCTGACGGACGCCAAAAAAGCCCAAGATTATGGAATTAAACCAATAAATAAAAGCAAGGATGAGTGTGTGTTATTGGTGAGTAAACAACAGCGTCTTATTTTGAAAAGAATAACAAATTAGAAGGAAATAAAGATTTTAAAAACACGAGGCTCTGAGCCCCATGTATTCTCCTCACAGACGGCAACACTAACGGTCTACAATAAAGACCTACATGAAGGTTTGGATGTTCTTGCCTTTAGATTCTCCCAATACGTCCAAGCACAGAGGGTGACTGCTGTGAAAAAACACATTTCCACCAAAAAAAACGTTAGCATTCATGAAGTAATCTTCGTCCTAACTAGCAAACTAAACATCATGTACATGTACTGCACAAATAATCAGAGATAAAAACTCATTACTCGCATAAAATGACATCAAAATGCATTTTAATGGCCAAATGAACCTTAAAATAGGCATTATGAAGGTCCATGGGACGCCCTGCCCGTAGAAGCCTGACGGGCAAGGGGTACCCTGTACGTGATATAGCGACGGGGAGGGGCCCTGACCGTCCGTCAATATGTGACGGGATGGGAGTGAGAACGTGTTGCGCACACACGCACACGCACACACACACGAAATATAAGACTATGAAAAATACGCGACTACAAAGACTACAAATCCCAAATCCCATTCTGAGTCGCGTAAGTGATGTCACAGGCGATAATGCTCCAAGTGGTTGCGACTCGTACTTAAAGCGAAGAAGAAGGAAGAAGAAGAAGAAGAAGAAGAAGAAGAAGAAGAAGAAGAAGAAGAAGAAGAAGAAGAAGAAGAAGAAGAAGAAGAAGAAGAAGAAGATCTCATAACTGATTTATTCCCTCCAATAAATAAGAGATTGCTAAAAATAAATTCACTTTTACAAGATGCATGTGTGTTTTGTACCAGGTTGTAATCACATAAGTGATCATACCACTTGCTCGTTCTATCGCTTCCCGTCTGATGAAAGGACCAGGAGTCGCTGGATCAGACATATCAGGTAATACACATGTTGTGCACGGAACACAGTCAAGCTAGCTACCTAGCTAGTAGCGAGCACGTTAGTTAGCATCACATTACTTAGCCTTGTCATTTGTATTAGCCTTAACATGAAGTGAACCCAAATGTTAGTAACAGTAACAAACCTCGGTTTGGAGGTCACGGTTCGGTACAACAACAAAAAAGCAAAAAAAAGTCCCAAATGCATTTATGTTTGAACAGTCGTGCAAGTTTCAGTTTAAAAATAAGGAACTCTGACATTTTGAATAATTAACTGTATTAAACAGTTAAAAATAAACCACACACACTCAGATGGCCATATTATCTATAATGTCTGATGTCAAACAAAAAGGTTTCATCAAGCTGTAAAACTAAAAAGGATGTCTTACATCATAAATAATAAGAAAGTGTTTCCAGAGCGCAAAGTCGTTGAAAAACATTATGCCAAAAGCTTCCGTTATTTATTTTGGTCTCTCGGCTCTCATGTCTATTGGCTTCTTAAAAACAGCGGGGATCAGCTGTTGATCAGCTATTGAACTGATGTTGTCTTTTGCCAGGCTCCGGTGATTGGCTAATCTGGGTGATGCCTTCTGATATGATGTAGCATGTTTGGCGTGTGTTGCTGTTAGCATACCGCACCGCTATCGAACAACGCCGACACACCGTCCTCGTCGGATCCACCACTCGCACACCTCATCGTTATTGTAGTCCACATGGAACCCGAAATGTTCCCACACAGCTGGTTCAAAAGAAGCAGGTGGGTTCTAGCTCCTGTGTGTTATCTGAACTCACCATACTAACTGTTCTTCTTCTTGTATTTTGTTCGTTTTGTTCAGAGCCATTTAATAGAAGAGTTACGACATCTCCGTCCACTCCAATGGACCCCTTGTTTACAGCAATGGCGGATCGCGGAGCCTCTCAATAGTTCCCGGAAGTTAGCGCCGAGGCTAGCAGAGCTGTGGAGTTGCAGCACAATAGACCGTTCGTGACGGACTTTTAAAGGTAAGAAGAAGTTTAAAGATTTATATTGCGGATATTATCAGTACATCTGATTCTAATGAACATGTGTATCAAAGGATGTCAGTGGATTATCCCTAAATTAGTAGATTTAGGGAAGGTTTACAGATATCAGATTAAGATAGGATACCGAATCAAGTTAGCAACACACGTTGAACAGCCTTTCAATTGTACATTCCGTTCTCTTAATGTCATTTGGTCCAACGTGTTGAATTAGAGAAGAGGGTTTTATAAACGGGAGTGTGTGCGGGGGTGGAGGGAGTTAAATATTAGATCAATATAACTTTGGTGTGTGTAAGAGTGAGTGTTTTTAGCAGAGCCATATTGTGTCCTTGTGATTCTGTTGATTATTACCCGTCTGTATGATGCTGCAGCTCAGATGAGTCTGGACTGATGGCAAAGGGAGAGGGACTCAAGTGAGAGTGAAAACACAAGGTAAGTTTAATACTACTGTTTTATATAAGTAAACACCTTATCTCCCCGAGGCATTTCCCATCCAATAGGTGTGCTGTGTGTGTATAACCCGTTCTCCTGTCTGTTACTCCCTCTTTCAGCACAAGACCCAGAGGGGGTTCAGTGGAGCCTGAATACCTGCACTGAGACCCTCACCCTGCACCCTGAGACCCTCACCCTGCACCCTGAGACCCTCACCCTGCACCCTGAGACCCTCACCCTCACCCTGCACCCTGAGACCCTCACTGCACCCTGAGACCCTCACCCTGCACCCTGAGACCCTCACCCTGCACCCTGAGACCCTCACTCTGCACCCTGAGACCCTCACCCTGCACCCTGAGACCCTCACTCTGCACCCTGAGTCTTAACTCTCAGTGTTTTTCAAGCCTTTCCCTGTTTTTTTGTATTAAACAAAACATTAAGCTCTCCCAATGGTGTGGTTTTCCTTTTGTGAAAAAGTGCAAATGCAGTGTTTGTATATAATTACATCACATATTTGTTGCTGTTGGTCGTGAAATTGCTCCTGCTGACTTGAGCCAGCCATTTTTTCCTCCGCTCTGTGTCAGTGGGGAAGCCGTACATTCGTACTCCTTTCTCTGAGCGACTTGAGCATCCCCAGGCAGCACAGCAAACCATGGGGGCGACTAGGAGGCAGCACAGCAAACCATGGGGGAGACTAGGAGGCAGCACAGCAAACCATGGTGGCTACTAGGAGGCAGCACAGCAAACCATGGGGGAGACTAGGAGGCAGCACAGCAAACCATGGGGGAGACTAGGAGGCAGCACAGCAAACCATGGGGGAGACTAGGAGGCAGCACAGCACACCATGGTGGAGACTAGGAGGCAGCACAGCACACCAGGACAACACGGAGGAAAAGGCACCGACAAACTGCATGATATGCTATTCAATGTTTATTGAATTCCATGTATTTGCAATGGATGTTCCTAAAACAACACATTTATCATCATCATCATCATCATCATCATCATCATCATCATCATCATCATCATCATCGTCATCATCATCATATGCTGCTAGTCCTTTGATAGCCACCTGTCGGTCTCCTGTCCTTTCTGAAAGCCATAAAGATGACATTAGTCATGTAGATAGCTTGTGTCCTCTGTTACCATGGGGATTACTGAAGCTACCATGAATTTAAGAAAATGGTAGACATTAATCTGATCTGAATTTTAAAGCATTACTTTAGATCCCCTCCCTCTAAATGTATCAATACACATTAGAAAGTGATGCTCCTGACTACCATACAGGTTTAAGAAGATACTATTGGTTTAAAGAATTCAAAGCTATAAATAAACAGAACAGGCTCTTTAACCAAGTTAGTAACATGTAAACTAATGTTCACACTAATCCTAATATTATCACTTCATATTAGCAAATTCGATTTTATTTTTAAAACATATTGATGTGAATACACACACATATCGATATGTTGTATAAATATTGCAAATCAAAACCTTTATTCACTAATACCAAACATCTCTATCTCCTGTTATCAACGCATTCACTTTGCCCGCCACGAACCTCCGGGGAACGATCCTCGTCTCCGTGAACCACGTGACGATAACCGTGTTTGGACTTCCGTTGTCGTAACTCTTCTATCTATACGGCTCTGGTTTTGTTGTGTTTTCTTCTTGTTCTTCATTTGTTGTTTAAGGGCGGCTGGCAAACAGCTTCTAGGCGCAATACCGCCCCCTGGAGTATATATAGTGTAGTGGATGCTGCCCTGAGTGACAGACTTTTTTCCCACTCGTAAAAAAAAGGCGTATTCGCCGTGTGACTGCATGTGCCGAACCGCGACGTCCGAACCGTGACGGTACGGGACCGAATACGGATACCGTTACACCCCTAATTGTATGACATGAAGTTGTGTTTCATTCGGAGTCAATAATAAATCCATTCTGCCTTCAACCACACAATGACTGTGGACTGCACCGACATCCATGCAGCTGCCCCCCCAGTAAGATGAACCAAGCAAAGAGGGTCGCCATCATGCCCAAGGACATCCAGCTGGCACGCCGCATCCGCAGAGAGGGCTTAGACTGACCTGAGACCAGCCTTTAAGAGCCACCTACAGTTTCAAAGAGTTGCAATCCTACGTTATTATAATGATTAAACTGGTTCATGTGTCACTCAGTTTACTGAACCGTGATGAGTGAAAGAAATGAGTGAGGTCGTGGTTTAAAGAAGTTACAAAGACATTAATATATGAGTGACAGGTCAGTGTAAACACAAGCTTCTGTCAATTATGGATCATTCAAACTATTTGTATAATAAAATGTAATAAAGTTCTAAAACAAGTATTCGGTATATTCCTTGATAGCTTTTGGAGAAGGTTGTTTTTAAGTTTACTAAAATCTATCGTTTCAACGGTTTCACTTTATAAAGGGAACAGGTGAGCAGAGCGTCATTGAGTTTCTTATTCTGTCAGTAAATTATCCAAATGAAATGTTTGTCATTATTTTAGTCAACCCTAAACAAATGGATTGTACCTTTTTAATAATGACCTCACATGGTTAAGTTAAATTAACTTCAGAAAATCAAATCTGTTCTGAGAAAAAACTAATAAATGTTTAAAGATAGGAACTTGCCATCCCACTGAAGAACAGTCCGTAGAGATTTAAAGGCGTAGTTGTAGTTCAGTCCAACGTTTCATTTCTCCAACAGTCAACTATTTTCATAAAGAATATATATATTTTTCAAAGTCAACTTTATTGTCAATCTTACTCAGTTTGTGTTTATAGAGAGAGAGATCAAAAATACTTTTAAATCAAATAAAATTATATAATTTACAGATATGTATACAAATATATATATATATATCCTATATAATGATGGCGGACACTTCACCTCCAGCAGGGCAGATGGCTGCACAAGTCCATCGGGGGATGCTCCCAAAACACGGACTCACTCACAAAGAGACCAGACTCGATCACTGTCTCCTGATAGGCCTGCACAAAAGCCTTCGGCCTCGTTTACAACTCCCCGATTGACAGCCATGACTCCGTCCAAGTTGTACCCCCCGAGCACCCTCTTCACGAGGGACCCGCATGGAGTGGATGAAAGTCCCGACCGCAGCACAGCACCAAACTTGCTGGCTGTCAACCTGCCCCGCCTGTGTAACTGCCACTTTGTCCGCTGTCCTCCGGTGGCTGTCTGGATGGCAGCTTGCTGGTCTCTGCTCAGTCGCATTGAGGCCAGCATTGCCTCAAGCCCCCGACCCCCATGCCCCGTCCCCCCGTCACCAGCTCCGGCACGGTGACAATGGCCTGATGTTGAGGCCGCGGCTCTGGCTCAGGTGAAGCCATGCCACACTGCGCGCCCCTCAGTGCAGACCTGAACCAGTCTACATCCTGAGTGGCGATGTCTCTGGCCAGTGGGTTGTATGTCTCGTCTCACTGTTGGTAGAGTTGAGACACCGGCTGGACTACTTTGGAAGTGCCAGGCTTCCTCCACCGGCACTCAACGTCTGTGGAGCTGATCTGCCACATGGCACATATTGCCAATGCTGTAGCCCCCGTGCCCAATCACAGACAGCGCTCTGCATCGCGCCATCGTCTCCCATGCAGATCTGCACACATAAAGTAAGTACCATGTTTGTTAGCATGCTATAATAGATTAAATGAGCAATAACACAAGGATGGTCCGGACCTGGGGGTGGGAGGGGTTTATTGTTCCATAGTTTTGTCCTCTTGTCTGATTGTTGTTGTTGTTGTTGTTGTTGTTGTTTGTTTTTTCTGTATTGTTTGTAATGTGTGTTGTACTGGTTGTGATTGTACATTGTATTTTTCTAAATGTGATACATTTTTGAAAAACATTTGATCAACAATAAAGAAGGACTTGGTCAGGATCTAGACTCAGTGTGTTGTTTATTAATTAATCAACGCTCTCTGCATTAGGAACACACATACCGGTGCACCCGAGGGAGCCACACACAGCTGGGCCTGGATAACCAAACCCCTTGACTCTACACACAGCAAATAAACTCAAATGACACAACGAGATGTAAAAGGAGATCACACGTACAGTATAGTCGATATAAAACTGACCGCTTCAATCTGAAGAGCAACTAAAACAAAACACGTTAGTGTACATTGTTAGCTAACGCTAGCTAGCTGACATTAACGTTACACATTGCACTCATATTACTCACCGACACCTTGTAAAGCCGGTCCCGCTGCTCCTACAGAACCGACTAACTCCCCTTCCGTGTATGTGCCGCTCTCAACGTGTCCAGACTTGATGTTCACCTCGTTTTATACTTTTATTCTCATTCTGAAAGAAGCAGGTGAAATGTGCTAACGTGACGGCCGTCTCTGTGATGTGACGCGTATTGTGCGAGACCAGAGACCTGGAGTTCACTCAGCGGTTTCACAAACAAACGTGTAACTTCACAGTTTTACGACACATTTTATTTTTTGACTTTCAAAATATTCTTTTAAATTGACAAACATCATATGTGTCATCGTGCACGATTCAAACGGGATCGAAAGATAACCTTTCTCTCTCCGTTGACTTCAATGTATAATGTTACGCTTCCGGGGTCCCACGGAGGCTCCCGAAGGGGAGGGACTTCGCCTCTCTATTGCATGTGGCCCCGCAAGAGCTTGCAAAGAATATAATACGTTTATTATAGGTTACAGGCTGCTTCACAGAAGCAGGTTGCCCATAAACTACATGTCCCACAATGCATCTTGTTGTGTGACATGCGCACTGACTTGCAATTACTTGCCGTGGACTTCTGCTTTCAGACGTAGTTAATTACTAAGTTATTATCCTATCCGATAATAATTAAATTCAGAGGCAATAATGTAATATAATACATTATTTTATATATATATCTATTATATATTTATATAGTTAGAACCGGCCCTTTGAGTGCAACCTTTATGCGAATGTGGCCCGCGATGAAATTGAGTTTGACACCCCTGATTGAAAAGCAGCAGCGAGCGCAGGAATCACTAATAAATGTGAGTATTGGGTTTTAACTTACTTTAGATTAACTGACGTCACACACGTCAAACCCAACGGGCGTTAAAACGTACATTTTCGTTAAATAATACGGATAAATATGTGACGCTAACTAGCTAGCTGGACGTACTGCACTGTCGTTTACACTTATTTTTTATTCAATTCAGGAGTTTACTGAAGTCATGCAGAGAGGCTCTGTTTTCGATGAGTTATACTTCATATTGCATTCATAGTGAAAACATTTAGACCGATAGAGCTACAGTACGTCCCAATGTTTTACTGTTTGTTAGACTTTGGGACAGCTTTACAGCCTTTGTATTCAGCTCTGCTTTGAGGTAGAGCTAAAGAAAGCCTATTTTAAATACATTTAGGTTAAAGTGTATTTAATGTATCCCATAATAATAAGACAATCACAAATAGACAGCAGCCGTTAGCGTGATGTTAGTGTGTGCTGTCCAAGGGATGCACGTGTGACTGTCATTGCATCTCTTTAGTTTTTAAAAACCAGTGCATCATTTTAAATTATCCCCTAAGGATTGTTTGTCTGAAATGCTGAGGTTACATTTTGCAATAATACTTCTGCAACCCATCCAGCTGGACCCCGAGGTGCTGGAGAAGGACCCCTAACCCCAGCGGGGTCATCAGGACAGAGCTGCATCCACCTGGACCCCCGAGGTGCTGGAGAAGGACCCCTAACCCCAGCGGGTCATCAGAACAGAGCTGCATCCACCTGGACCCCCGAGGTGCTGGAGGAGGACCCCTAACCCCAGCGGGTCATCAGGACAGAGCTGCATCCACCTGGACCCCCGAGGTGCTGGAGAAGGACCCCTAACCCCAGCGGGTCATCAGGACAGAGCTGCATCCACCTGGACCCCCGAGGTGCTGGAGGAGGACCCCTAACCCTAGCGGGGTCATCAGGACAGAGCTGCATCCAGCTGGACCCCCGAGGTGCTGGAGGAGGACCCCTAACCCCAGCGGGTCATCAGGACAGAGCTGCATCCACCTGGACCCCCGAGGTGCTGGAGGAGGACCCCTAACCCCAGCGGGTCATCAGGACAGAGCTGCATCCACCTGGACCCCCGAGGTGCTGGAGGAGGACCCCTAACCCCAGCGGGTCATCAGGACAGAGCTCCGTCCAGCTGGACCCCCGAGGTGCTGGAGAAGGACCCCTAACCCTAGCGGGTTCATCAGGACAGAGCTGCATCCACCTGGACCCCCGAGGTGCTGGAGAAGGACCCCTAACCCCAGCGGGTTCATCAGGACAGAGCTGCATCCACCTGGACCCCCGAGGTGCTGGAGGAGGACCCCTAACCCCAGCGGGTTCATCAGGACAGAGCTGCATCCAGCTGGACCCCCGAGGTGCTGGAGAAGGACCCCTAACCCCAGCGGGTCATCAGGACAGAGCTCCATCCACCTGGACCCCCGAGGTGCTGGAGAAGGATCTCCTCTGTCTCAATGATGGAAGTTATAACAAGAGAAGACGTGAAGCTGCAGAGAGGATGGATAGATTCTGACCTCTACTTTGTGAGCAGATGAAAATACAATATGAAATTGTAATTGTTAAACACATTGTTGATTTCATGTTCTGAGGTTGTAACCATGATTTCCAACACGTGTACATAAGCAGTGGAACAATAGGGTATCTCCAGGTCATTCAACTGTCTTCCGTTTCATTTTATTAATACAAGAAGAATCTCATAGAAAATTGTGTATTTCAACAGAGCGCACGGTGCTGCTGGCCTGGGGTCAGTGGGACATCATCTGGGCAGGTTAGGGGAAGAAGGAGAATATAATTAAGCAATAGCTCGCGAGGGTCGACAGCTGTGATATGATGAGCATATACCACGGCCTGAAGTGAGCTATTGCTTTTATAAAACGGTTACTAAGTGTGGCAATATGAAAGAAAAATACACACTCTCATTTAAATAGTTTTTATTCGTAAATAATGATGTTCAAAATAAAATAGTCCCTCCGTTGCCTTCTGCGCGAAACATAGTGCGAGGTGGTTGCTAGGCAACAACACTAACAGCGAGCGAACATATTACACAGAGAGCGTTGATCCATTATCTGGCTGTTTATTTACATTCATGTGTTTGTTGCCGTTTGTTGTGCAGCCACTGAAAACCTGTCCAGCATCAGCAGCATGCTCAGGAGGACACTTGGTGAGGTTGTTCTGGCTGTTGCTCGGCGTGGTGAGAATATTGCTCCACTTTCTCCGGTCCCCGAGACTCGGCTTCCAGCAGCTCTGGAGAGTGCTCTCTGTGGCCACTAACGCTCATCATGTCTCCGCTTTGGTTCAAGACCCCGTCAGAAAGCTTTTGATGGAGGTCCTCTCCAGCTGGTCTGCCTGCTCTTCACGCAGCTTTGCATGTCGTCCTTTAGGGGCTCTCTGGAGATAGGCACTGCTCAGTCCACTCCTCCATAGCCAGACCCCGGAGGTCCAAGTTCATCTTAAATGTTTCAATCTTATGTTTTATAAGTTTGTTCCGTAACGGAAGAAGTGTAAATATGTTTATAAAACTGACAAGTCAAATCAAGCAATCTGATTGGTCGATAGTGTTTTTGCGGACCTCTTTGATTACAGATTTGAAAGCATCGTTGCTTGCTTTAAAAGTAGCACACTTCATGATGTCAGACCTTGGAGAGTATCTAGATGTCCTGCCCTGATGCCAAAGGAACTGCACACTGGATATGTTTTGCCGTTTGATGTCTCCGTCTGGAGCGCTGCGTCAAAAGGAGGGTTTCTGCCGTTACTTCTCCGCCGCTTTCTGGATCCAGTATATATAGATATATGTATATATAAACAATACTGTTTTTCTCAGGCGCGGAGGGATACTGACTTGTTGTGAAAAGTAACTTACAATTCTACCCGTGGTATACGCTCAGTATATCACAGCTAATAACCAATCAGATTGCTTGATTTGACTTGTCACAGCTGTTGAGATTAGAACACTACTATTGTTGACAAGCAATCTATACAACATGCTTTTGTTCATTTAAAAAACATGTTTTTATTAGTACAGAAAAATTAAGACTTATTTTAAATATGAAATAATATGAAATTACTAGGGCTGTCAAGTTAACGCGTTAACGCAAAAAAATTAACGCCACTAATTATTTTAACGCATGTGTATTTTTTCCCTCGGCCGCCCCGTAGCTTCAGAGCATCGACTTAAAATACCATCTGCAAGCTGATGCTGACAGCCCCGCTCCTGCCGCCCGCTTGTGGCAGACCACACTTCCACGCTCACCGGCAGCACCGACAGGCCATCTGGGAGGACCGGGAGGGTGTGTGTACGTGTGGTCCGAGCGAGCGAGAGAGAGACCTTACTGCATTGTTGTTGTTAGCATCTGGTGCTAGCTAGCTGCGCTAACGGATATACGGAGCTGTTTAAATGAAAACAGAGGAGCGCTCTATCCACACAACTGCGCCGAGCACTTGACTTGATGCAGGAAGCAGACAGCGGGACATCTCTCTCACACACACACACACACACACACACACACACACACAGCAGACAGCGGGACATTGGAGGAGAAGTCAGCACACTCAGCAACATGACTGCAGCGTCCAGGCAGCTCCCGGTTCGAGCATATGCCTTGAGTTGCACATAGCTCCAACGATCACACACACACACACACACACACACACACCACACACACACACACACACACACACACACACACCACACACACACACACACACACACACCATTTGTATTGTATGAGAGGTTCCAGGTTGTTGTGTTTAATATTCATGAGAATATTTGTCATTGTTCAAATGATAATAAACATGAGCATAAAGCACATTTGTCCACTCATATGTTGATAAGAGTATTAAAAACTTGAACAAATATTCCTCTAAGGTTCATTTAGAACAGATAAAAAATGTGCGATTAATTTGCGATTAACTATTTTAATCGACTGACAGCCCTAGAAATTACATCAGCTATATATAATGTACTTGTTAACTTACTAATGTAACATTACAGGGGGCTAAAGGAACAGCTTCATCGTATTTACCTGGCCATGGTCCTCTTTAATTAATCGCCGACGGTGATTTCCAAAACAAATTAAAATGTAAAAGTAAAGTTTCTGGATCCTTTTCAGCTGAGTTAGAATTTGCTAGCAGGCTGCTGGAGCGGCGCAACCGAACAGCCCGGCTCCGTAGGCTACACCGTCTCATTTCGTAGGCCGCTCGGTGCAGCCTACCCGATCTACGTGGGCTGGGTCCTCCGTGGACCGTGTAGGCTGCGTACCCCGAAGGATACAACCCCTGAATTGAGACACGGCCCCACACACACACACACACACACACACGCACACATACACGCAAACACACTTTTGTTTACTGAAAATATTTTTAATGGGATTTCTGAAAGTAATCATCCTTAAAGGCGGGGTAGGTGAGTTTGAGAAACCGGCTCGAGATCGCTAGAATTTGAAAATACACAACCGGAGAAAATCTGCCACTTCCTCTCAGAGCCCCTCCCCCAACACACACGAACGCGCACATGACCAATGAGGGCACGAGATCAGTGTGTGCCCCGATGGAAGGCTGACAGGCAGGTAGGCCATCCAATTGGCTGTACTTTTTACAGTATCACGGCTTCTACAGATGACGTTTTTTATATATTTGTTGTCAAAGCACTTCAGATATTCATTGCTGTCGGATGTTCAGAGCATTCCATGGAATATAACAACAAGTGTATCTCGAGCCGGTTTCTGAAACTTACCTACCCCACCTTTAATTGATTAAATGTCTTAAAGGTGACATGTCATGCTTTTCCGGTTCTTACCCGTCCCCTTGTGTTTCATGAAGGATTGTTCTGCATGTAAATGGTGTGAAAAGTCAAAACCCTCAAAGCACACCCTGTAGGGAGTACAACTGTAAAACAGAGAAGACCTCCCCAAACCGCCTCGTTGGAGACACGTCACTGTCCATTTGATTCTTCCGGGTACATCATGATGTCAAGTCGTCCCCAGAACGAAATGGACCAATCCGCGGAGCCGTTACGTTAAGCCCCCGCTGATTGGTCCACATTGACCAATCCACGGACTTCCTCACACACTCAGTGCAGCTCTGCTGATCTCTCCTCCCTGGCTGCAGGCTGATAACAGACCGTTGGGATCTCTCGCAGACCCATTCTCTCTGCAGACCCATCCTCTCTGCAGACCCATTCTCACAGCGTCTATCAACCTTTTTCCTTTCTCAATATCAAGCCACACTTATTGTTTTTACTTCGGCTGTGACTTTGTGTGTGCTCAGGGTGAGTTTGGCTGTGTATCGCTAAACAAGGAAAGCACACCTCCACGGAGCTCAGCGCGATTCACAACGTCCCGACCAATCGGAGCACACTGGGCTCACAGGGAGGGGGCGGAGCTACAACGAGCCGTTTAGTGGAGCGAGTGAATACACGTAGTTTACAGAGACGCTGAGAAACCAATGTGAGTTTGGAACATGGCACGGTATACATCTATTCTAGTCGACCTCAACAATGGAACTCTCTCAACAAGGCCGTGGGACGTGGGGTAGGTAAGTTTGAGAAACCGGCTCGAGATACACTTTCTGTTATATTCCATGGAATGCTCTGAACATCCCGATATGAATATCTGATCTGCTTTGACAACAAATCCATAAAGAAATGTCATCCAGGGTTCATGCACCTTTTCACCAATGGCTTCTCCAGGACCACAACAGGACCTCGACAGTTAAATGCCATTTTACGTTTCATTATACGATACAGTATTTACCGTCATTATAGTATTACTATTTTGGCGATTAGCTAAAATATAAATTATATTTGATGCAACTTTAGTAACTTTGTGGAAGCCGTGGCGCTGTAAAAAGCTCGACCAATCATCTGAGCCGGCTAAAGTAACTGGACGGCCTGCCCTGCCTGTCAGCCTTCCATCGGGGCACACACTGATCTCGTGCCCTCATTGGTCATGTGCGCGTCCGTGTGTTGGGGGAGGGGCTCTGAGAGGAAGGGGCAGATTTTCTAATTCTAGCGCACTCTAGCGCTGCTTTCTCCAAAATGACCGACCCCACCTTTAAGATAATTAATTAAAGCCTTTAAAATCACCGACGAGAAACGTTTAATTTAAACTACAAACTGCCTACACACGCACTCGATATGAATTATATATAAATATTACAATGTTTTTTGAAAATAGCCAGATGTCTATAATACCATGGCTTTTGGAGATTTCTTAAAATATTTATACAATGATTAAAGAATATTAATCTGAAATGTGGATTTCATGACTTTTTACTGACTCAATTAATGAAATAGCATATTTTCACACACACACACACACACACACACACACACACACACACACACACACACACACACACACACACACACACACACACACACACACACACACCTCTGAGAACAGTTTCCAAACTCACAGACAGATCAACTTTTATTTCATCTTCTTCATCCTCCTCTACGCGGCTAGAAAGCAATACAAAATAACGAGGCGATCCATGGAAACATAAGTTAACGGGCCACTTCAGGAATTACAAAGGCAGCGGGAGAAACTCCGGCGTATTTACACGTCATCTTTTAATCAGTACAAAGTTAAAGGTGTGTTTAATGTCTGTGGGAAACGGGAGCTACGGGGAGGAGGAGGAGGAGGGGAAACTAGCAGCGTACAATTGGGGGGGGGGAAGGTCAGGAGAGGGGGCGTTTTAGGGGCCGATGGGTACATTTGGAGGACCGTTTGGAGTCTGTGGGGTTTCGGGAACTTCAGGGCAACGAGGGGAAGCTGAAACTTCCTTTCTGTCCACGTCCTGTCGCTCTTTGAGCTTCAGTATCAGCTGTTTGATCTCCTCGCGCTTCGTCCTCATTCGCTGCTGAGGAAACCAGTCGGAGAGGTTCACGGGCAGGTGGAAGCTGGGGATGGGGTTCTGTGGGGAAGAGAGTCAAATAACGTTTATTAGTTTATCGGCAGCTTTGGATTATTGCTGTGATAAGTGGGAGAAGTCATAATAATAATAATGCATCACATTTTTTTATTTGCCCAAGGACACAGCGGCCTGAGGCAGTGGCGGCCGTGGCGGGTTTCGAACTGGAGTTCCCCAACGCCCCTTGATCTGATGATCAACGCTCTAACCCACTGCGCCAAAATGTAGCAGTAGTAGTAGTAGATGTAGTAGTAGTAGTTGTATAATAGTAGTAGTAGTAGTAGTAGTAGTAGTAGTACAACAGTAGGTGTAGTAGTAGTAGTAGTAGTAGTAGCAGTAGTAGTAGTAATAATAGTAGTAGTAGATGTTGTAGTTGTAGTAGTTGTTGTAGTAGTAGTAGTAGTAGTAGTACAACAGTAGGTGTAGTAGTAGTAGTAGTAGTAGTAGTAGTAGTAGTAGCAGTAGTAGTAGTAGTAGTAGTAGTAGTAGTACAACAGTAGGTGTAGTAGATGCTCGACAGCTCGCTCAACGGAACTCTGAGGCTGGCATCACTTTTGTTTCCCACCAATCACGGGAGTATTGTGTGGAGGAAGTGTTGAGTTATATTTCTCGTGCTACCTGACATCCATGAAGGCAACATGACAGAGGGAGGCCTGTCACTCAGGATGCTACTCTTTGCTAAGCCCCGCCCCCTCCCCCCAAGCACCATCAGGGCCAAAAGTCTGAAAGTGAAAAACGATCTGAAGGCAAAAAAACAAGTTTTGAAACTGAAAAATCTGCAACTGAAAAAAATAAGGATTCAAATATCAGAATATGCATAAAAGTGAAATCGGAAAATAAATATTTTATTCAAAAACATTGCTGAACTGAATCAAAATAATATTCAACCTGAACAGTGATTTAAAATACTTGTTGTATTTTTCAAAGTTCAGGATAAAAACTTGAACTTTCAAATAAATTTTATTTTTGGGAAAGATCAAAGCTTTGACCCTGAAATCGCTCCGAGATTTAAAATACAATGTTTATTATTTTATAGGCGTGTTTAAAATATTGTGCTCGGAAAATCTTTCGATTTACACTCATTTTGACTTTCCAGATTATTTCCTCTGAAATTTTGTTTTTTTAAACAGACTTTTTTCTAATAATTGATTTTTTTCCCTCAAAATTTTCACTTTTTGTCAAAAAAAATTCCTTAAATTTTTTACTTTTTTTTCAGAATTTTGACTTTTTCCTCAGAATCAATTTTTCCTCAGAATTCGGAAACCAAAGAAAGAAGTCAAAAAGAAAAGAAACCTGGAAAAATAAAATCAGCCGGAGATTAAAAGAATAAAAGGTGTTTTTGTCAGAATTGACTTTTTTGTGAGAAGTAACTATTTCTCAGAATTGAATTTCTCTCCCATTTCTGCTTTGAAGGACACTCCCTTTCCCTGCAAGTAAAAAGGCGTTCAATGAGAGTGCGCTCACCTGGAAGAAGCTCTCCACGTACTGCAGGACGTAGACCCCACAGTCGCTGAAGTTGTCCTGCTGAGGCACTCGAGGGCTCGAGCCCTTCATCACGTCTTTCCCGAAACACCGAGAGGAGCCCTGACGCACCTCCCACTCGACCTCCAGGTACCTGAGACACAACAACAATAAATACCAGAAACTAAACAACAACAACACCACACGAGGGAGGGGAAATCATCCACCTCCAGGTACCTGAGCACACAACATAAATCAGAAACTAAAACACAACAACACACCCCACAGGGGGGGAAATATCCCCCCAGACTAACACAACAAAAATACCAGAAACTAAACAACAACAACACCACACGAGGGAGGGGAAATTATCCACCTCCAGGTACCTGAGACACAACAACAATAAATACCAGAAACTAAACAACAACAACAACACACACCACACGAGGGAGGGGAAATCATCCACCTCCAGGTACCTGAGACACAACAACAATAAATACCAGAAACTAAACAACAACAACAACACACACCACACGAGGGAGGGGAAATCCCGCTCGGAGGAAGAACTCCATGTCAGGGAGTTATGGTCATAATTATTAGCATTTATTTTAGCGCCTTTCCAAATGTTGAAAGTACTTTAGTTTACATATTAGACATGTTATACCACATCGACCCGAATATAATATCATTTGTTTTCTTTATTAAATAATAAATCTGACTTGAACAGCATTTTAGTAGATCGTAGTATTTTAAAGTGTCAGCAATATAATAATCAGACCCTACAATAAAATAAATCAAGTTCCACTTTAGTTTTTCCACTCACTCACTCACTCACTCACTCACCCACTCACTCACTCACCCACCCACTCACTCATACTGTTGGTACTCGTCCATGTCTCTGGGCGTGTGCATGTAGCCCTGTAAATACCATGTCCTTGTGTGATCTGTTGTTTATGTTCATGGTGTAACCTGCTTGCGGCCATGCTGGACAGGTCTCCCGTGAGAAAGAGATCGATGATCTCAACGGGACCATCTGGTTGAATAAAGGCCGTCAGTCTCACGACGGGACTGAGACGTTTATTTACCGCGGTATTCGATATATCGTCACCTCCCTACGGTTCAGTGATGCAACTCTGTTTTTCATGATGGTCCTTACGTGGTGTTGTCATACTCTGTAAAAGCACTTTGGTGCCATATATATATATATATATATATATTAGGGCTGTCAAACGATTACAATTTGTAATCAGATTAATCACAGCTTTTTTTGAATTAATTGCGTTAAATATTTTAACGCAATTAATTCAAAAAAATGAATTGGCGCCGTTAACGCGATAATTTTGACAGCACTAATATTTATATATAGTATTATAATTATTATTGGACTATGCAAGTTGAATCAAGTTGATCCAGTGGCAGACGGCAGAAGGAGCTTCTCTTCTCCACTCACTCTCTGAGGGTTTTCACCACGGTGGAGCGGGCCGGACCTCGCAGCGAATCCATGATGAGGATACAAGGCCTGCAGGGAAACACATCAACACCGTTAAAACATGAGGGAGAGGGAGAGGGGGAGAGGGAGAGGGGGAGGGGGAGGGGGAGAGAGAGGGGGGGGGAGGGAGAGAGAGAGAGAGAGAGAGAGAGAGAGAGAGAGAGAGAGAGAGAGAGGGGGAGAGAGGGAGAGAGGGAGAGGGAGTGAGAGAGAGAGAGAGAGAGAGAGAGAGAGAGAGAGGGGAGAGAGGGAGAGAGAGAGAGAGAGAGAGAGAGAGAGGGAGGGAGAGAGAGAGAGAGGGGGGAGAGAGGAGAGAGAGAGAGGGGAGAGAGAGAGAGAGAGAGGGGGGAGAGAGAGAGGGAGAGAGAGAGAGAGAGAGGGAGAGACCAAAGAAAGTAGTAAAACAGAGACCTGGAGAAATAAAAGCAGCCAGAGATTAAAAGAATAAAATGAACTTTTTATTGGAGAATCCAAAACCACGTGCACTCGGGGAGAGGCACACACATGGAGGGCGGATAGACGGGAGAGGCACACACATGGAGGGCGGATAGACAGGGAGAGGCACACACATGGAGGGCAGATAGACAGGGAGAGGCACACACATGGAGGGCGGATAGACAGGGAGAGGCACACACATGGAGGGCGGATAGACAGGGAGAGGCACACATGGAGGGCAGATGACAGGAGAGCCACACATGGAGCGATAGACAGGGAGAGGCACACACATGGAGGGCGGATAGACAGGGAGAGGCACACACATGGAGGGCGGATAGACAGGGAGAGGCACACACATGGAGGGCGGATAGACAGGGAGAGGCACACACATGGAGGGCGGATAGACAGGGAGAGGCACACACATGGAGGGCGGATAGACAGGGAGAGGCACACACATGGAGGGCGGATAGACAGGGAGAGGCACACACATGGAGGGCGGATAGACAGGGAGAGGCACACACATGGAGGGCGGATAGACAGGGAGAGGCACACACATGGAGGGCGGATAGACAGGGAGAGGCACACACATGGAGGGCGGATAGACAGGGAGAGGCACACACATGGAGGGCAGATAGACAGGGAGAGGCACACACATGGAGGGCGGATAGACAGGGAGAGGCACACACATGGAGGGCAGATAGACAGGGAGAGGCACACACATGGAGGGCGGATAGAACGGACGTATTGGCGCCCCCTGCAGGCGAACAGAGGCTATGACATGTACTCACTGTCTGCAGACGTTCAGTTTGGAGGCAGATTCAGAACTGAGAGGGTCTTCAGGGAGAGTTCCATCCTCACTGCAGTCATCCTACACACACACACACACACACACCACACACACACACACACACACCACACACCCACACACACACACACACACACACACACCACCATTTTTTTCTCAGAATTTTGACTTTTTACAACAATATGAAACTAGCAGGTATGACTGCTCAGGTAAAGGAGGTGACATGAGAGTATAAGGAGAGAAGGAGAGAAGGAGTGAAGGAGAGAAGGAGAGAGTATAAGGAGTGAAGGAGAGAAGGAGTGAAGGAGAGAAGGAGAGAGTATAAGGAGAGAAGGAGTGAAGGAAAGAAGGAGTGAAGGAGAGAGTATAAGGAGTGAAGGAGAGAAGGAGATAGTATAAGGAGTGAAGGAGAGAAGGAGAGAGTATAAGGAGTGGAGGAGTGAAGGAGTGAAGGAGAGAGTATAAGGAGAGAATGAGTGAAGGAGAGAAGGAGAGAGTATAAGGAGTGAAGGAGAGAAGGAGAGAAGGAGTGAAGGAGAGAGTATAAGGAGTGAAGGAGAGAAGGAGAGAGTATAAGGAGTGCAGGAGAGAAGGAGAGAAGGAGTGAAGGAGAGAGTATAAGGAGTGAAGGAGAGAAGGAGAGAGTATAAGGAGTGAAGGAGAGAAGGAGAGAGTATAAGGAGTGAAGGAGAGAAGGAGTGAGTATAAGGAGTGAAGGAGAGAAGGAGAGAAGGAGTGAAGGAGAGAGTATAAGGAGTGAAGGAGAGAAGGAGAGAGTATAAGGAGTGAAGGAGAGAAGGAGAGAGTATAAGGAGTGAAGGAGAGAAGGAGTGAGTATAAGGAGTGAAGGAGAGAAGGAGAGAGTATAAGGAGAGAAGGAGAGAAGGAGTGAAGGAGAGAAGGAGAGAGTATAGGAGTGAAGGAGTGAAGGAGGGAAGGAGTGAAGGAGAGGAGGAGAGAGTATAATGAGTGAAGGAGAAAGGAGAGAAGGAGAGAGTATAAGGAGTGGAGGAGTGAAGGAGTGAAGGAGAGAGTATAAGGAGAGAATGAGTGAAGGAGAGAAGGAGAGAGTATAAGGAGTGAAGGAGAGAAGGAGTGAAGGAGAGAGTATAAGGAGTGAAGGAGAGAAGGAGAGAGTATAAGGAGTGAAGGAGAGAAGGAGAGAGTATAAGGAGTGCAGGAGAGAAGGAGAGAAGGAGTGAAGGAGAGAGTATAAGGAGTGAAGGAGAGAAGGAGAGAGTATAAGGAGTGAAGGAGAGAAGGAGTGAGTATAAGGAGTGAAGGAGAGAAGGAGAGAGTATAAGGAGAGAAGGAGAGAAGGAGTGAAGGAGAGAAGGAGAGAGTATAAGGAGTGAAGGAGTGAAGGAGGGAAGGAGTGAAGGAGAGGAGGAGAGAGTATAATGAGTGAAGGAGAAAGGAGAGAAGGAGAGAGTATAAGGAAAGAAGGAGTGAAGGAGAGAAGGAGAGAGTATAAGGAGTGAAGGAAAGAAGGAGAGAAGGACTGAAGGAGAGAAGGAGTGAAGGAGAGAAGGAGTGAAGGAGTGAAGGAGAGGAAGTACCTGACAGGAGCTCTGGTCGTCGGAGAAGCCTAAGGGGTCGTAGTCTGCTTTAGCGGAAGCGTAGCTGACGCTGATTCTGTGCAACTCACCTGGAAACAAAACGTCAACGGTTCAAATGTTAGAATGAAAAGCTGAGGCCACTTCTTCTCAGATTTTAAATTTTTTTTTCACACAATTAATTGTCTTTACAGAATTTACTTTTTCCAGAATTTCCTTTAGTTTTTTAAATCTCAAGTTTTTCTCAACATTTTAGATTTTTCTCAAAATGTTGACTTTTTTTCACAGAACTAACATTTTTCTAAGAATCTTTCCCATCCGAATGTATCAATGGTTGGAGTGCTAGCCAATAGGAGCGTTACAGTGATGTCACTTTGTTCCGGAAATAAACAAAGGAGTCCAATGGATGTTGGCCTCCTTACATGCTTTCTTGACTTTTTTTCAAAAAATTTAGAATTTCTTCAAAAAATTTACTTTTTTGACAGATTTTGCAGACCCCTTAAATATTGACTTTTTTCTAAGGATTTAGAATTTCTTCAATAAAAAATGACTTTTTTCTTAGAATTTTCAGAATTTTGACTTTTTCCAAAAATGTCCTCGTTTCTTAAATATGGATTTTTTGTTTTTCGGAATTTTTACTTTTTTCAAATGAGAATTTTCAAAATGTAGCTTTTCACAGAATTTACTTTTCTTTTATCACTGACTTTTTTCTCAGAGTTGAATTGTTTTTCTTCAGAATTTTATACTTTTTTCACAGAATTTTAATTTCGTTCTGAGAAAGTCAAGTCAAGTAAACATTTTAAAAACGAGGGCCTCTTTAAAAGTCCTCAGTTCAGACGGGACTCACTTGTGTATTGTGGTTCTGTGGGGGGGGGTGCAGGGTCTCCTTCAGTCGCTCCCTCTCTGGAGGCCTGGGGGACAGACAGGGGTTCTGAGGGGGGGTCCGGCCTATCGGGAGACACAGAGTCCGGGACGCTCTCCTCTGATTGGAGGGCGCTGGAGGGGGCGGGGTTCTGAGGGTTCTGATCGAACAGAGGTCCGTTCAGACCCGGGAAGCAAATCACCGCCAGGTACCAGTGAGCTCTGGAGAGAACAAGAGCATTGTGGAAGTTCTTCAGATACTTAAGTAGTACAGGTACTTCAATAATCCTGTGCTTTTGTGAAACTGAAGACTCACGACTCGTTGATGGGAACGAAGATGAAATCCTTCTGGAAGAGATCCACGTGCCGAGTCCACGTCTTCACCCTGTTGTGCTTCCTCTTGTGGATTCTGGAAAATAAAGAGTTTTTAGTGTTTAAACGTTTCCCAGTAAAAGCCCCAATCATACAATGGAGACATTTTAGTGTACTTTATTACCATTTAATTTGATTTTTTTAACTGTATTTCTATACTTTTAAAAATTATTATTACTATTATTATCAACATCATTTTATTTTACACTGGTTATTGCTTTGCGAAAATGACAATTACTGTATAGGCATAATTGATGTTTGAAGTGTTTATGTAATAAATATAATACAAATTATAACGTTCAGGAGAGAAAATAACAGTAACATTTTGTATCCTCATGTCTTTTGCATTACGTCTAAAATAACTAACAAATAAATGATAATAATTATAATAAATGATAAGTTACAGATATCTCCCGTGGAGACTCACGGCAGGTTGCTGGTTTCCGGAGCGTTCCTCCTCTCCCTCTGGTTCAGTCTTTTGTAAAAGAAGGAGCTGAAGACGTGGATCCTCTGAGCGTCCTCTCTTTTTAATCTCTCCAAAACTAAATATCTGACGCAGACACACAAAGGAGGGATGAATTAGATCACTCAACTTCATATCACTCAGGTTTGGGAGACTTCATGGAAACAGTTTTAAGAGCAATCTTTGGCATTTCTCTCAACAAGAACCCATTCACTTTATTACTGGGGACATTCAAAAAGAGATTCCTACCTATTTCTGGTGATAAGAACAGCGACCATTAAACAAATTACAAGGAAATGGCAGAAACAGATTTTCTGACTTTTTCCTTAGAATTTACTTTTTTCTCAGAATGTTTTCAAGAATTTAACTTTTTTTCCAGAATTTTGAATTTCTTCAAAAATTAAATTTTCCTTAGAATTAACTTTTTTCCCTAGAATTAACTTTTTTTCTCAGAATCTTCAGAATTTTTCTAAGAATTTACTTTTTTCTTGAATATTGACTTTTTTCCCCAGAACTTCTACTTTTTTTCAGAATTTTGAATTTCTTCCAAAAAATTGAATTTTTTCTCATAATTTTGAATTTTCCAAGAATTTACATCTTTTCTTAAATATTGACTTTTTTTCCAGAATTCAAAAATGTACATTTTCCTTAGAATGTACTGTTTTCCTTAGATTTAAATGTCTACATTGATTTTTTCCTTAGAATTTAAATTTTTCTTAAATATTGAAATTTTTTCTTAAATATTGAATATTTTTCTTAAATATTGAACATTTTTCTTAAATATTGAATTTATTCAGAATTTTGACTTTGATAAATAAAATAAAAAGATTCCTCCCTATTTCTAGTGATAAGAAAAGCGATCATTAAACAAATTACAAGGAATTGGCTAAAAGATAATAACTTAATAAACAAGGAATTGGCTAAAAGATAATAACTTTAAGAAACAAGGAATTGGCTAAAAGATAATAACTTAATAAACTCACAATGGAATAACCAACAGTATTAAATGAAATCTATGTAATGGAGAAAACAACTAGAAACCAAATGCATATCTTTGAGGAAAGGGGGAACAATGGGAAAAGTATAGAACAATATAATGAAGATTTATAAGAAACATAAGAATTGACAATCAATGTATACCGGAGTATTATAATTGTATCTATTCTTTTATTTTTGTATTATTACTATTATAACTATCATTTCATTTAGGTTTTGTCAACTGCTATGTACCTAGATGTGTTTATTTCGTGTGTGTTTATGCTTTGTGAATCATTTCTTAAAATGCAAATAAAAAACGTTGACATCATTCAAAGGAAGGTTTCTTTCTTTTTTACTCACTTTAAATAAAAGTCTAAGATAACGTCGTTGAGGAATTCTCCCTCGTTAAGGCAGTGCAGGTCTTCGTTAGTGACGGAAATCCCTCCTTTGGCTGGAGGAGGGGGGTACACCATTAATCTGGAACACAAACACAACGTTAGCCAGAGTAATTACACGGAGACAGTCGATCAGTGTTTTAAGAAGGGACTCAAAACATTTTACTAAGAAGAGAATACTATGCGTTTAAATGCATGTAGTGTATGCCCTACTGTAGCACTTTGGGATTGCTTTTAGCCTTGAAAGGTGCTTTAGAAATACAATTTATTATTATTATTATTACTGATTATACAGAACGACCCCTTAAAGTCTTGATCTCGACCACTAAAGTCTTGGTCTCGACCCCTTAAAGTCTTGGTCTCGACCCCTTAAAGTCTTGGTCTCGACCCCTTAAAGTTTTGGTCTCGACCCCTTAAAGTCTTGTCTCGACCCCTTCAAGTCTTGTCTCGACCCCTTCAAGTCTTGTCTCGACCCCTTAAAGTTTTGGTCTCGACCCCTGAAAGTCTTGGTCTCCACCCCTTAAAGTCTTGGTCTCGCCCCTAAAGTTTTGGTCTCGCCCCTTAAAGTCTTGGTCTCGACCCCTTAAAGTCTTGGTCTCGACCCCTTAAAGTCTTGGTCTCGACCCCTTAAAGTCTTGATCTCGACCCCTTAAAGTCTTGATCTCGACCCCTTAAAGTCTTGGTCTCCACCCCTTAAAGTTTTGGTCTCCACCCCTTAAAGTCTTCGTCTCCACCCCTTAAAGTCTTCGTCTCCACCCCTTAAAGTCTTCGTCTCCACCCCTTAAAGTCTTGGTCTCGACCCCTTAAAGTTTTGGTCTCCACCCCTTAAAGTCTTGGTCTCCACCCCTCAAAGTCTTGATCTCGACCCCCTAAAGTCTTGGTCATTACTTGGTCTCGGTGAAGGTCGTCTTGATGACAAAACTACATTTTGGACCACTAACTTTAACCTCAAGCACAAAATAAAGTGTTACATTTCCCGTATAAACAGTTCTATATTAGTTTATAAAACTCCAGCAGAGTATGAACCCTCACTTGATGATTGGTCCGGAGAAGGTGTGCTGGAGGTCGGTCATTTCCTCCTCTTCGTCCTCGAAGTAGCTGCTGTGTTGCCGGGTGGACATGCGTGTGGGTGTTGCCATGGCGACCGGGCTCAGCGGCGTTACATCGGTTACAGGGGATCCCTGCGAGGTTTGCGTCGGCTTCTCCTGCAGAGAGGGGGAAATTAAAATAACACATTTAAACATTAAATTACTAAAAGGAAGAAAAAACAGTACTTCATTTGAACCACTGTTTTAATAACAAAGTATTACACAAAGAAAAATAAAATATATATATTATTTGGTGCGTTTTATCTTTGTTGTAACTGTATAAGGGGTTTTGTTATTTAGTAATTAAAAATATAGCTGTTTATTGTTTAAATAAAATGATTCATTTTCTATCGTAATTTTAACCTGTACATCTTTGTTATTTCCCGTGTGACGTGTCCCTGAACGCACCTTGTCCTCCTTCTGTTTGGACGCCTTGTTGTAGTTCACCAGCCGGATGTTGGCCTCCTCGAAGGGCAGATCTGACGGGAAGTCGGTGAGATTGTTTTTCCTCCCGATCTCTCGCAGGATCTCGTCCAGGAAGTTCTGCTCCTTCGACACCAGGCCGTTCTCGAAGATCAGGACGATGAACTTCTCGTCCGACTCTGAGGGAAACCAGGGAACATTTTAAGGCCCGGACACACCAAACTGACAACAACTGACACCAAAGAACACGTCCCGACGGACCCGATTGTTGCGTCGCGTCGCGTCTTGGCCACGTGTCGCACTGGAACACACCGCAAAGACTTCAGCCGACGGCCAAGAAGCACGTACGAACTGCGCATGCGTGAGCGGCAATACCTCTCCTTACCAGCAGGCGGCGGTAGTGTGTATTCGTCATTCAAAAGAGGCAACCGGAAGACAGACGATAACCGAGAGAAGATGAACAGACTGCGTGATATAAACAAACAACAAATAGCGTTCCATCTTCCCTCTACAGCGAGAAGCTCACGGGCTTTCCAGAACCCGTCGAGAGCTGGAGGTAAATGGAATCTCACATTTGCCTTCTTAATCGTTTGTTTGGGTCCCTCACTTCCGTTTCGCTTCTCATGCACTGATTCGCTAAGCTGAACAGCCAATCAGAGTGATTTCTTTTGCCGACAGCCTCCCGATTCAACACGTCGAATCGGCGGCGGAAGGTGTCGGCACGGCCGAAAAGACACGACGGTGCGGGACACACCAATCCGAGTAAGGCGACACGACGCTCATCGACGGCCAGACATCTATCGACGCCGAAAATCGGCTCGGTGTGTCCGGGCCTTTAGGGACACCAATTAACCTGAAGTGAGGTTGAAATGTATCATAAGTGTCTTTTAATTATAAATAGGTCAGGGGTTTAATATAGTGTGAGGGGGGATGAATAAAGGTTCTTCTTCTTCTTAACGTTTCCCCCCTTCTCCTCGCTCACACACGATCATACACTCACACACGATCATACACTCACACACACACACACACACACACAAGATCTCTGGATTAATGATAGATACTAGTGTTTTCACGATACCAACATTTTGGTTTCGATACCAAGTCAAGAATTGCGATTCCGATTCTTTTTCGATACTTTTCTTAAAAAAAGGGAACCAGTCTTAAATGTAATTATTGTGCTTTATTTCACACCAGAACCAGAACACACACTTTTAAACAATGAGAACAATAAACAAAATAAATGACAAGAATTCGTATGAAATAAAATTAAGCATCTTTTTTGTTGTAATAGTACAGTAATATAAATAATTATTGACAAAATGTATATTTCAGATGTTAGCCACATTGGTAAGTTAGCTAAAACGATTAATTGCCTCGTCAAACTAAACGAAAACTAAATTAAAACGGCGCTTTCTCACCGGAGTACTTTCCCCCGTCATTCTTAAAGTACCGATACGAATGAAACGGAGGAACCGTACCGTTTTTTAACGGCAGGGTATCGCAGTACCTTTCAAGTATCGGTACACCGCGCAACACTAATAGATACATTTATCTATCTCTATCATTAATCCAGAGGTAACGCTCTACATACAGGTGTATATTATTTACACAGTATTCGTGTACTCACGGTCTCCGGCACAGTCGTACCATTCCCCCGTCTTTTCCTCGTTCATGTTGAGTTGTGATCGAAGTCGAAAACACTCGTCTGCCGTCGTCTGGAAGAAAAGGACAGGGAGTTTCCGGATTCTGCACCACTCACAGCTGATGAGCTCCGACGCTCGGAAATACACGTTCTCCACAGAGTTACCCTCCGGACCTGAACACACACACAGGAACACGCATTAAGACACAGAGACACACACACACACACACACAGGAACACACGCATTAAGACACAGGAACACACGCATTAAGACACAGGAACACACACACAGGAACACACGCATTAAGACACAGGAACACACACACACAGGAACACACGCATTAAGACACATACACACACACAGGAACACACGCATTAAGACACACACACACACACACACACACACACACACACACACACACACACACACACTTTATTTTGTATTTGTATGAATGTTTGTGTGTGTACTTAAGAGAAGAGTAAAACAAACAATGAAATAATATAATTAATTATTAGTGTCATTGTCCCGCTGCAGAATAATGCAGTCAGAAAGCTGAAAGCTGCTTCTCTCCTACCTTCAGTCTCCAGCTGGATCTGGTCGTTCGAAAACTGAAAAGACAAAAGTCATTTTTCATTCCACTAATCAAACGTTACCGTGGACGCAGGACGCAGAACGCAGAACGCTGCTTCTGCGTGTTGAACTCCGAGTAAACCGTACGGGCCGAGACACGGTTCGTAGAGTCGCTGAAATAAACCATTAAGTGCCGTTTAAACCATCAGTCGGGCTTTGAAGTTCCTTATTTGACAGACAGGAAGCCGGTGTAACGACCTGCAGCGACTTCGAAGGATTGGAACAGCCCTTAATGTGGCGGACCAAAAAATAGAAAAAATATATATGTTAATAATTTAGTTTTTGGGGTGGGATGAAATAAGTGTAAACTTCGATTAGATAATTTGTTTATATATAATTTTGAATCCGTCATATTTTTGTATATGCATTTTAACACTGCTTGAGTTTGTATCGTATCATAATTCTCATGTTTCATTTCATTACTATTTGTTTGTATTATTGTTTTACACGTTCGAAATAAATTTAAAAAAATGCAATCGGATTGGGCCTCAAGGTGCCTCGATCAGGGGGGTCCAAACTACGGCCCCGGGGGCCAAATGCGGCCCGCGGACCATTCCATCGGCCATCAGCAAATTAAAAAAAGCATAATGAAATACGGCCCACAGATGAAACTTGAGCTCGTCTTATATTGTACTTCTTATGTAAAAATATATTACGCAGTCGTATTCATAAGTATATTTGTTAAATAAATTCAGTCAATTCAAGTTGAAAACACTTTCTAACAAATCTAAGTTGATAAGAAAAAACTTATTTCATGACAACCTGAAATAAACCCTTCACATGGAGCGGTGCAGGGATGAGTCCTAAAACCAGGAAGTGAGTCAGCATTTCTCCACTTCCTGTTCCCTGGTCTCAGAGCCAATGGGATCTCTCCGTAGGGTTTAGGAGACAATCTGAACTAAGGTCTGAGGTCGAGACGCGCTGAAGAGACGGATCACGTTTTGTTCTACGACATTAAATCCATCAGCTGGTGATTCCTGAAGAGTGGAGGTGTCTGAGGAACGATGGTTGTTACCGAGCGGCCGAACGGGACTGCAGAAGTCGTGGAGGCCGTCGTACGTCATTACGCCGAACACGTGAACACTCCTCTGAGTTAGTTCCTGTTCGGCTTGAGAGCCAGTCCCCGCCTCCTGCAGAGTGTTCAGACTAACGCTTCAACTCGTTCCATCTAGAGTCTGTAGTTTGAATCTGGATCTGAAGTCGGCGTGACGTTGAAGTCGTGCGGCTGGACTCGGCTGTAGCTCCTTTATCACGTTAGCATGTAGCTTCTGGACGTTAGATTTATGATCCTAACATTATGAAAGCAGACGTGTGGAGATTATCCAGCTGACAAACATTTCTCAAAGGGGTTCGTTTCCACGGACATTATGTTATACAATATTCCTAAATCCTCTGGAGGAGTCCCGGAGCGTTCAGTCGAGGGACAGCAGCTTCCTTCGGGGTGAACACGTACCCCTGCCCGCTCTATAAGGATGTGCATGATCGAAGAAGGGGACATTTCAAAGGTTTTAAACGAGAGGAAGATTGTTGTATAGAATAACTTTTAATGCAATCTCCTGTCGTCGGAAAGCAAGAGAATAAATTCAGTGTCTAGTTTCTTCTTCTGTCCCCGAAACACACGTTTCACCAGAGCGAGCCAGAGAGCCAGAGGACGAGGCGTTTGTGTCAGAAAACAGGAGAGTTCGTGACAGCTGCCACTGATCTGAAGTCGGCGAGACGTTGAAGCGGCGACCCGGCTGTAGCTCCTTTATAGCAGGGGGGTCAAACTCAATTTCATCGCGGGCCACATTAGCATTATGGTTGCACTCAAAGGGCCGGATGTAAATATATAAATATATATATAAAATAATGTATTACATTACATTATTGCCTCTAATTGGATTATTATCGGGGTAATAACTAACTACGTTTGAAAGCAGAAATCCAGGGCAAATAATCGCAAGTCTCTTCAGTGCGCAAACGAGATGCATTGTGGGACATGTAGTTTGTGGGCCACCTGCTTCTGTAAAGTGGCATGTAACCGTATAATAAACGTATTGTATTCTTTGCCACATAAAATGAAGTCGCGGGCCGGATTTGGCCCCCGGGCCTTGAGTTTGACACCCCTGCTTTATAGCATAACATTAGCATGTTGCTTCGATTAGCTTTATGATGAGAACATTATGAAAGCAGACGTGTGGAGATTATCCAGCTGAACAAAACGTGCATTTTTCCACAGATCTTATTTCCAGCTATTTTCCTAAATCCTCTGGAGGAATCACGTTGCTTTTTGTCGAGGGAACCATCAGGGTAAAATGTCATCCCTGCGATACACCTCCAGTGAGCGGCCCAGCCCTTCGTGTGTTCTTCTGTATGAGGCCCTCGGCTCGGCTGTGCAGCTTCTGGAGGAAATATTTAAAAAGTAAATGGGATTACTCACGACGACGGGCTTGGTCACCATGCGGCGCAGAGTTCCTATCCGCACGCTGCGACACTCCAGGACGACGCTGTCACATTTATCAGAAGAGAGTTTGGGTTTCTTCGTCCTCGGGGGAAAACTGCTCGGGCGGTTGGTTCCCAAACTGCAACAAAAAACATTAGAGTGTTAATTTCGTCAACGACAACTATGACGAGAAATGTTCGTTGACGACCTTTTTTACACGACTCAGACGAGAGGAAAATAGATTCTTGGTAATAAAAACTGACGAAATGTATATTTAGTTTCGTTGACGAGACGGGACGAAGGTGTTAATAGTGGACGACCGGACTTTCAAAATGCAGGGTATTTCCCCCAAGTGTCCGTCTTGTCTGTCAAAATGTTTACTTACGTTTCTAACTTGCAATATCATTATTTCCGTTCTCTTCACTCCAGAAGAGCGATCTCCCTGTGTCTGGTCTGTGTGCGGGGGGTCGGGGCCTCTTTTGCTCTCTCTCTCTCTCTGTGTGCGTGGGGCGGGGCCTCACTCTCTCTCTGTGTGCGAGGGGCGGGCCTAACTCTGTCTCCCTGTGTCTCGTCTGCGTGCGGGGGGCGGGGCCTCTCTTGCTCTCTCTGTGTGCGGGGGGGGGGCCTCACTCTCTCTGTGTGCGGGGGGCGGGCCTAACTCTGTCTCCCTGTGTCTCGTCTGTGTGCGGGGGGCGGGGCCTCTCTTGCTCTCTCTCTCTCTGTGTGCGGGGGGCGGGGCCTCACTCCGTCTCTGTGTGCGGAGGGCGGGGCCTCTCTCGCTCTCTCTGTGTGCGGGGGGCGGGGCCTCACTCTCTCTCTGTGTGCGGGGGTGGGGCCTCTCTCTCTCTGTGTGCGGAGGGCGGGGCCTCTCTCTCTCTGTGTGCGGGGGGCGGGGCCTCTCTCTCTCTGTGTGCGGAGGGCGGGGCCTCTCTCTCTCTGTGTGCAGGGGGCGGGGCCTCTCTCTCTCTGTGTGCGGGGGCTCTCTCTCTCTCTGTGTATGGGGGGCAGGGCCTCTCACTCTCTCTGTGTGCAGGGGGCGGGGCCTCTCTCTCTCTGTGTATGGGGGGCAGGGCCTCTCACTCTCTCTGTGTGCGGGGGCGGGGCCTAACAGACACGCTGCAGCGGAATGCACACATATTTTTAAGAGTAGTAGTACCGTTAAAAACTTTAACTATACCCGTCCCTAGATATTACACAAGTAAAGTGTTAAGAGAGTGAAATGTTGCTTTACGAATTTCAACACTTGATAAGGGAGGCTGTGGCTCAGTGGATAGTGTGCTGAACTTTGAATCAGATCCCTGTGTTTGCCGAACTGAATTAGTTTAAAGAGAGAAAACATTTTGACTAAAATGTAATGATTTTTCATCGACTAAAACTATGAAGGATAAAAAGGACTAAAACTAATAATAAATAAAATAAATACCTTGTTTCTAATTATTATTTTATAAACATATATATAACAATCATTTAAGTAATAAATAAATAAATTCATGAAAATAAATGACTTTAAGTAAGATTAAAAGAACACTAACATTTCTTATATTTAAATCCCTAGCTTCCTAATGTCTCCTCTCCTCACCTGGTCTTTCATTCGGGATCTTCTCGGTATCGTGATCTTCATGTTGACGTCTTCAAAAAAGTCGGCGTTGATTTCCTCCTCCTCTCCGGCACTTTTCACCGCCGCCTCCACTCGACCACCAGAGGGCGCCGGAGAGGAGTGGGCGGAGTCAGCGGGGCGAGGAGAAACGCTGTCCAATCGGCTCACACTTCCTGTACTGGCATTATCAGCCTCCTCCTCTTCATCACTGGACAGAACAACTGTGGAGGAAAGAGCACTCTTTAAAGTAGAGACACTACATACTGATATACACCTGAACATCAGCAGGAGAGGACTCTTTAAAGTAGAGACACTACATACTGATATACACCTGAACATCAGCAGGAGAGGACTCTTTAAAGTAGAGACACTACATACTGATATACACCTGAACATCAGCAGGAGAGAACTCTTTAAAGTAGAGACACTACATACTGATATACACCTGAACATCAGCAGGAGAGGACTCTTTAAAGTAGAGACACTACATACTGATATACACCTGAACATCAGCAGGAGAGGACTCTTTAAAGTAGAGACACTACTTACTGATATACACCTGAACATCAGCAGGAGAGGACTCTTTAAAGTAGAGACACTACATACTGATATACACCTGAACATCAGCAGGAGAGGACTCTTTAAAGTAGACTCACTGGGGTCGTTGAGTTCGTGCCGATGTGCCGCCGCCCTCTTCCCTTTGGGAGGGTTTCTGGCTCCCTGGTACCCCGAGCCCCCCGCTGAGAGACCGTTACTGTTGCTCAGAGGCAGCAGCGATCCTCTGGAGCCCCTCAGGGTGGAGGCGGGTCTGTAGAAGCTCTGCTGCAAGCTGATTGGTCCAGGGGAGGACCTGATGGGGGGTCGCGTGGTCACGGTGGAAAGCAGCGCCGCTCCACTGCCACAGGTCACACACATGCTGACGTCCTCACTGGGCTTTTTACACTTCATGCACACCGTGTGGTACACCGTGGGGCAAAGAGGCTGCAGGGGGGGCTTGGACTAGAGGGGGATTCAAACACATTAGATCGATAGAAAGAAATAGAAATATTATTTTCTTGCATCACTTTAAAATGTTACGGAAAAATCAGCATTTTTCCGCTTGGCGCTGACGCTTTGTTTTCACCGGAAAGTGGGCTTAATCTAGCCAGGAAGTGCAGTAGCGTTGCTCTCATCTATAGGTGTTCAGCAGAGGGGTTTCTGGGTAATGTAGTCCTTACCTCTGCTGCTTTGACCTGCGAGGGGAAGGAGCAGAAATCCTCGTGCGGTTTCCTGTTCTGCTGCAGAGCACGTCGCTTCACACTCAGCTGACCCTCGTCTGAAAGGAGGAACAACACAACGATTAGGACACACACACACACACACCACACACACACACACACACACACACACACACACACACACACACACACACACACACACACACACACACACACACACACACCACACACACACACACACACACACACACCACACACACACACACACACACACACACACACACCACACACACACACACACACACACACACACACACACACACACACACACACACACGAAATGATTGTACCTGAGATCTCTGGACAGGTGAGCACGATGCGGTCCACTTCGACCCCCTGCTGTGTGGTGGAGAAGTCGTTCCTGCAGGAGAAAATGGACGATGTGGTCAGAGAAACTGCCGTGTAAACATGGTGTTGCACAAACAGGTAATCAGAATTCAAACCAGGACTTTGGCTCGATGCAAGATGATGGGGAAACTTCCAGGAGCTTTCCAGAGGTTTGAATTGTTAAATATATTGTTTATTGATATTTACATGTCTGTTCATTCATTTGGTTATCGTGCATGCCTTGAAGAAGACAAGCTGCATCTCCAGGGGTTTATACATGTGAAGAGAACTTGGGAAATCCTCACAGGAGATCAAGGGGTTAAAAAGTGGGGCTGAGTGACAGCTGTCTGACATCAGTCTCTAATGGCTAATCAGCGTCGCTGCAGCTTTAAAAGCACATGAAGGAAGGCAGTAATAACTAGTACTAACTCCTTTAGACCACAAAGGTGATGCTGTCAAGGCAGAGCTACGCGGAGCAGTGTTTGCCTCACGTCTCAAAACATACTTCGAGCAGCACAGCCAGATCCAGGTTGGAAAGTGGTTCCATGTGATTGATAGCCAAACAGTCCAGAGAGAGAGCTGTGGTTATCAGACCTTCTTCAAACGGAATCGGAGAGATCCAGGACACAACGGCGATCCAAGATTGGTGGTGGGTTCCTGGTCCTCTTAATATCGCTGACATCATAACCAGCGGGGCCAGTCCTCACGACCTGGGCGAAAGTCCAGAACGGCAGAACGGACCAACGTTCTTGAAGTTTCCAATGAAATCTGCCAAAGATTTGGTGACAGCTGCCAGAGACAGCGTCAACAGATTGCAAAAGAAAGCGTTTGTTGCAGCGCTAACCGGAGCCAAGGCAAAGGCTGCCATCAGATCCAAACGATGCCAACACCCAAAACCCATCGGAGCTAAAGCTAGATCAGCAACAAACCCAAAAAGGCCACCAGCAGGATCAGCCGTCCTAAACCTCGTTTAACGTCGAGCGGTTCAGCAACCTAAGTCGACTCGTCAAGACCGTTGCTTGGATTTGGAGAGCAGCGAAGAAGTTCATTAGAGGGAAACGGCAAACTGTCCAAAGTGGGAGGCAGTGTCGTCTTCGCAGGTCATCTCTCAGTGAAAGAGAGAGAAGACACCCTAAGAGACATCTTTCTTGCGGCACAGCAAGGTGCATCCTTCCCAAGTACAACCGCAGACCGGCTGGTGGCGTACAGAGACCAAGAGACTGGCGTGTTGGTCTGTGGGGGTCGCGTGCAGATCTTCAATGAAGATAAAGTTGCTGTCCCCATCTTGTCGTTTGAAGCCTGGGTATCAACGCTGTTAGCACGAGGAAGCCCACGAGGAGAATCACGATGGAGTGGCCGGAACCTTGCTCGAGATGAGGAGGAGAGCATGGGTCGTGCAGGGTCGGAGGATTGCTCAGAAAGTGGTCACAAACGGCATGCTCTGCAGGAAAACTAAAGCAAAAAGATGCCGGCAAATAATGGGTGATCTACCTCCGGAGAGGACGGAACCAGCTGCCCCCTTTGCATACACAACAGTAGACCTCTTCGGACCGTACCAAGTCAAGGATGATGGCGAGAAAAGGGTGTCACTGAAGGTTTGGGGAGTTGCGTTTTGTTGCATGGCTTCCAGAGCTATTCACACGGAGCTGGTGAACTCTCAATCCCCTGAAAGTTTCCCGTTCGCCTACCAGAGCACTACGAGGTCATCCAAAGAAGATCTGGTCAGATGCAGGTACTGACTTCGTAGGGGCTAAGCCAGTCCTAGAAGAACAGTACAGATTCCTTACCGATCTCGACAAAGCTACACTAGAAGAGAGAGCTGCCGAGAATGGCACAGAATGGACATGGAAAAGTCATCCTGCCGATTCTCCAGAAGCTGCTGCGCGCATCATCAAGAGAGTCCTGCAGAGTCCGGGAGGAGAGTCGGGGCCAAGTTGGAGTGAATTCCAAACAAACTACATGGCAGCCAATCTTACGAATGAAAGACCAATTGACGCCAGAACACAGAGCCGAGAAGACAGCGTTCAGTTCGTCACTCCTAACTGTCTCCTAGTCGGACGAGCATTGCCGAGTAGAGACGTCAGAACCTTGGACTTCAGCGACTATCCCTACAAAAGGCTTAAAGAAATGCAAGCGCAAGCGAACAAGTTCTGGAGGCACTGGAGTCAACTCGCTGGCCCTAATCTATTCGTAAGGAACAAGTGGCATACGGCCAAGAGAAATGTCGCAGTCGGAGACATCGTCTGGATCGCAGACCAAAACGCCCCGAGGGGTCAGTGTCAACTCGGACAGCAAAGGAACTGTGAGGGACGTCAACGTCAGAACATTCCCGAGCTACCCTGTTCCGGTCACAAGGCCTACCACAGCGAAAGCAAATCACCAACGATCGAAAAAGCTCAAAGAGGAGATCCCAGCGACAGTTCTTCACAGAGACGTCGGGCGACTGGTCGTCTTGCTTCCCGCTGAAGAGCGGAACAAAGCGTCTGACCCCAGTTCACCTTTGTAACATGCGACCTCCCAGGTGTCGAGTGGGAGGTGTGAAGTCAACTTGGACAATCTTCACAGGAGATCAAGGGGTTACAAAGTGGGGCTGATTGGCTGAGTGGCAGCTGTCTGACATCAGTCTCTAATGGCTAATCTTTAAAGCACCTGAAAGAAGGCAGTAGTCAGAGCTGGAGCGGGACGAACTAAAGCGCGTGCGTCCAGCAGCAGCGAACCAGCAGAAGAACCGTCGAAGCAGCAGCTCTGGGTCAGCCAGAACAAGCTGGAGAAGCGGCCGGTGAGAGACGAGCTGTGTGTTTAGTCCAGAGTCATACAACTTGCCGCTCGTGGCCCACGTTAGAGCGGGAGTTCTAGTTCAGAGTCACGTGTTTGATGTCCTCGAGCTAAAGCAACTGAGTGTTGATTTAAAAACGAATGTGATTTGTTTATTGAGATGTAGATTGGTAAAAGCGGTTTGCATGCTGCTAAACATTCAGTCGATTATATTTTTAATGAGACTGCAAAAGTTAAAAACATAATTCATAAAAATACATTAAGAATGTAAAACAATATTCACAAGTGTTACAAAGCATGTATTTTATGCATGTATGATTTGATGTGCATTGTATTTACAGTAATTCTTCATTGAAGTTGTTTACCTTACTCCATGAGCTGCTGCAACAATAAAAACGAAAGTAAAGAAGAACTCAAAAGAAACAAAGTTGTGGTCATTGTCCGAGTGGAACCTCCCTGTGGACTGAACCATCCCGTTCACGCGGGGGAACTGCCAATATACCCAAGGGCTTGACGGTACTCGAACAAGACACTTTAATAAATAGGAAAAATATGCACAAGCCTTCGTGGAATTAAACGGCGTAAGACATCTCTCAGAAGAAACTAAGAACTGTGGGATTGGCTCTACGTACACTCTGAAGAAAGCCCTCATCGTGAAAGGCAACCGCACGTCAACAGAAAGTCTTACGGCGTTTCTGCAGGGACGAACGGATCGGGACATATATGATATTTAGGGGACAAAGGGGGTGAAATGCGTCTAAAGACATACTCCGAGTACGAGAGTCTTACCTTTCCTTTAAATCAAGGCTGCGTGAAAATAAATCAAGAATAGAAATGTCTCAATAATTCATTTTATTAAAGTCTACCATTCAATTAAAGATGACATAAGGACGTATGTACTGTGTGATGAGAGACATAAGGACGTATGTACTGTGTGATGAGAGACATAAGGACGTATGTACTGTGTGATGAGACATAAGGACGTATGTACTGTGTGATCAGAGACATAAGGACGTACTGTGTGATGAGACATAAGGACGTATGTACTGTGTGATCAGAGACATAAGGACGTATGTACTGTGTGATGAGAGACATAAGGACGTATGTACTGTGTGATGAGACATAAGGACGTATGTACTGTGTGAGGAGAGACATAAGGACGTATGTACTGTGTGATGAGACATAAGGACGTATGTACTGTGTGATGAGACATAAGGACGTATGTACTGTGTGAGGAGAGACATAAGGACGTATGTACTGTGTGAGGAGACATAAGGACGTATGTACTGTGTGATGAGAGACATAAGGACGTATGTACTGTGTGATGAGAGACATAAGGACGTACTGTGTGATGAGAGACATAAGGACGTATGTACTGTGTGATGAGAGACATAAGGACGTATGTACTGTGTGATGAGAGACATAAGGACGTATGTACTGTGTGATGAGAGACATAAGGACGTATGTACTGTGTGATGAGAGACATAAGGACGTATGTACTGTGTAATGAGAGACATAAGGACGTACTGTGTGAGGAGAGACATAAGGACGTATGTACTGTGTGAGGAGACATAAGGACGTATGTACTGTGTGATGAGACATAAGGACGTATGTACTGTGTGATGAGACATAAGGACGTATGTACTGTGTGATGAGAGACATAAGGACGTATGTACTGTGTGATGAGAGACATAAGGACGTATGTACTGTGTGATGAGAGACATAAGGACGTATGTACTGTGTGATGAGACATAAGGACGTATGTACTGTGTGATGAGAGACATAAGGACGTACTGTGTGATGAGAGACATAAGGACTTATGTACTGTGTGATGAGAGACATAAGGACGTACTGTGTGATGAGAGACATAAGGACGTATGTACTGTGTGATGAGACATAAGGACGTATGTACTGTGTGATGAGAGACATAAGGACGTACTGTGTGATGAGAGACATAAGGACGTATGTACTGTGTGATGAGACATAAGGACGTATGTACTGTGTGATGAGAGACATAAGGACGTATGTACTGTGTGATGAGAGACATAAGGACGTATGTACTGTGTGATGAGAGACATAAGGACGTATGTACTGTGTGATGAGAGACATAAGGACGTATGTACTGTGTGATGAGAGACATAAGGACGTATGTACTGTGTGATGAGAGACATAAGGACGTATGTACTGTGTGATGAGAGACATAAGGACGTACTGTGTGATGAGAGACATAAGGACGTATGTACTGTGTGATGAGAGACATAAGGACGTACTGTGTGATGAGAGACATAAGGACGTATGTACTGTGTGATGAGACATAAGGACGTATGTACTGTGTGATGAGACATAAGGACGTACTGTGTGATGAGAGACATAAGGACGTATGTACTGTGTGATGAGACATAAGGACGTACTGTGTGATGAGAGACATAAGGACGTACTGTGTGATGAGAGACATAAGGACGTATGTACTGTGTGATGAGACATAAGGACGTATGTACTGTGTGATGAGAGACATAAGGACGTATGTACTGTGTGATGAGACATAAGGACGTATGTACTGTGTGATGAGAGACATAAGGACGTACTGTGTGATGAGAGACATAAGGACGTATGTACTGTGTGATGAGAGACATAAGGACGTACTGTGTGATGAGAGACATAAGGACGTACTGTGTGATGAGAGACATAAGGACGTACTGTGTGATGAGAGACATAAGGACGCACTGTGTGATGAGACATAAGGACGTATGTACTGTGTGATGAGACATAAGGACGTATGTACTGTGTGAGGAGACATAAGGACGTATGAGAGGACTCACCTCTGGCCTGGTCTCCGTCCCCCAGAGGGCATCTGGGCGTGCTGGAAGTGTCTCCCCTGCAGAACGATGCCCTGCAGGCAGAAGTTTGTTCTGTTGGGGGACGAAGGGGACGTCTCTTCAGGGACATCGCTGAAGGAGAGGGGGACATAGAAGAGAACATGAAGAGAAGACGTCTCTAACGTGATAGGAACGTCGCTGGGAGGGGAGGGGGACGCTGGGGGGGGAGGGGGACGCTGGGGGGACACGGAGGGGGACGTGGAGGGGAACGCGGGGGGGACACGGAGGGGAACGCGGAGGGGAACGCGGAGGAGAACGCGGGGGGGACACGGAGGGGACACGGAGGGGGACGCGGAGGGGAACGCGGGGGGGGACGCGGAGGGGAACGCGGGGGGGACACGGAGGGGGACGCGGAGGAGAACGCGGGGGGGACACGGAGGAGAACGCGGAGGAGAACGCGGAGGAGAACGCGGGGGGGACACGGAGGGGGACGCGGAGGAGAACGCGGGGGGGACACGGAGGGGGACGTGGAGGGGAACGCGGAGGGGGGCGCGGGGGGGGGCACGGAGGGGGACGCGGAGGAAGAAGAGGAGGAGGAGGAGGAACATGTGGAAGAGGAAGAGGAGGAGGAAGAAGAGGAGGAGGAAGAGGAGGAGGAGGAAGAAGAGGAACATGAGGAAGAGGAAGAGGAGGAGGAGGAAGAAGAGGAAGAGGAAGAGGAAGAAGAGGAAGAGGAGGAAGAGGAGGAGGAGGAAGAGGAGGAAGAGGAGAATGAGGAAGAGGAAGAGGAGGAGGAGGAAGAAGAGGAACATGAGGAAGAGGTGGAGGATGAGGAAGAAGGAGGAGGAAGAAGAGGAACATGAGGAAGAGGAGGAGAATGAAGAGGAGGAGGAAGAGGAGGAGGAGGAGGAGGAGGAGGAGGAGGAGGGGGAGGAAGAGGAGAATGAGGAAGGGGAAGAGGAGGAAGGGAGGAGGAGGAGGAGGAACATGAGGAAGAGGAAGAGGAGGAGGAGGAGGAGGAGGAAGAGGAGAGGAAGAGGAAGAGGAGGAGGAGGAGGAGGAGGAGGAGGAGGAGGAGGAGGGAGGAGGAGGAGGAGGAAGAGGAGAATGAGGAAGGGGAAGAGGAGGAGGAGGAGGAGGAGGAGGAAGAGGAAGAAGAGGAGGAGGATGAGGAAGAAGAGGAGGAGGAAGAGGAGGAGGAGGAAGAAGAGGAACATGAGGAAGAGGAGGAGGAGGAGGAGGAAGAGGAGAATGAGGAAGAGGAGGAGGAGGAGGAGGAGGAGGAGGAGGAGGAGGAGGAGGAGGAGTTCTGTACCTGAGTCTCTTGGCAGGCAGTCTGCTGAGGGGCCCGATGAGGGACCGGTTCTCATACGTCCTCAGAGGGTCTGGAGACGGGAGGCGCCTCAGGGACGGAGACTGAGGAGAAGCAGACAGCCGTCAGAGGAGGAGGAGGAGGAGGAGGAGGAGGAGGAGGAGGAGGAGGAGGAGGAGAAGGACAGAGACTAACATCATAGCATCTGAGCAAAGAGGAGTTACATCTGGCATATTGACGAAGCCCAAAAGGTGCTTTTGTCACAACAACAACAACAACAACAACAACAACAACATATTATTATTATTATTATTTAGACACTTTGCTGGATTTTAAACTGTGTTTTCTCTACGGAAATTAAAAACTAGTTCTTTGAGTCAACATTATTAAAGGTAAGAAAAAGGAGGAGGAAGAATAATAAGAAGTAATCGAAGAACAACAACAACAACAACAACAGCAAGTTGTAGAAGATCAAAAATAATAAACAATTTGTTCTACTTTTTCAAAAACTTAAAATAAAGTGCTTACTCGTGGAAAATATATTTACATAAATGAAGAGAACAACAACAACAACAACAACAAGGAGAAGAATAAAAAGGACGCAAACCCTATTTACATATTTACAAAGACCTCGAATAAAGTGCTTACTTGTGGAAAATAAATGTACCTAAATGAAGAGAACAACAACAACAACAGGAGTGTACCTTGGTCACCTCGGGCTGCTGTCGGTTCCTCTCCTCGATGCTCGCGGCGCCCGAACTGACAGGGAGCAGATATGTATTGATGTCAGACGTGTTTATAATCACACGTGTGTGTGATCACATTTAGAAACTCATTCATGAAATAACTCTGAGAAGACGCTGGGTTTCGCTCGTGAAATAACTTTGAAATGACTTCATGATGAAGAAAGGTAATTTAAACAGCATTAATATTAGATCAGTTATTTACAAAACTCATCAGTGTGTGTGTGTGTGTGTGTGTGTGTGTGTGTGTGTGTGTGTGTGTGTGCTGCAGAGAGAGAGAAGTGCTTACTCTTGAATCCTCTCATCTTCACCAGGAAGAGAAAAGCTCCAGTTGTTGTGTCTGTAGCCTCCATCTCGCCTGGTCTCTGATCGGTCCAGGGCTTCAGGTGAGCAATGAGACGACACACAGCGTCAGTGCACACACACACAGCGTCAGTGCACACACACACACACACACACACCAGCAGGAGAGGACTCTTTAAAGTAGAGACACTACATACTGATATACACCTGAACATCAGCAGGAGAGGACTCTTTAAAGTAGAGACACTACATACTGATATACACCTGAACATCAGCAGGAGAGGACTCTTTAAAGTAGAGACACTACATACTGATATACACCTGAACATCAGCAGGAGAGGACTCTTTAAAGTAGAGACACTACATACTGATATACACCTGAACATCAGCAGGAGAGGACTCTTTAAAGTAGAGACACTACATATTGATATACGCCTGAACATCAGCAGGAGAGGACTCTTTAAAGTAGAGACACTACATACTGATATACACCTGAACATCAGCAGGAGAGGACTCTTTAAAGTAGAGACACTACATACTGATATACACCTGAACACCAGCAGGAGAGGACTCTTTAAAGTAGAGACACTACATACTGATATACACCTGAACATCAGCAGGAGAGGACTCTTTAAAGTGGAGACACTACATACTGATATACACCTGAACATCAGCAGGAGAGGACTCTTTAAAGTAGAGACACTACATACTGATATACACCTGAACATCAGCAGGAGAGGACTCTTTAAAGTAGAGACACTACATACTGATATACACCTGAACACCAGCAGGAGAGGACTCTTTAAAGTAGAGACACTACATACTGATATACACCTGAACATCAGCAGGAGAGGACTCTTTAAAGTAGAGACACTACATACTGATATACACCTGAACATCAGCAGGAGAGGACTCTTTAAAGTAGAGACACTACATACTGATATACACCTGAACATCAGCAGGAGAGGACTCTTTAAAGTAGAGACCCTACATACTGATATACACCTGAACATCAGCAGGAGAGGACTCTTTAAAGTAGAGACACTACATACTGATATACACCTGAACATCATCAGGAGAGGACTCTTTAAAGTAGAGACACTACATACTGATATACACCTGAACATCAGCAGGAGAGGACTCTTTAAAGTAGAGACACTACATACTGATATACACCTGAACATCAGCAGGAGAGGACTCTTTAAAGTAGAGACGCTACGTACCGTTATACAGAAAATGGCCCCTTTAACATCTTCTGGATGTTTTTGAGACCTTGACTTCCTATTTATTCTCCAGATAAGATGAACAATGTGCCACGAATATCAAAAACAACTGCCGAAATAGAAAAACACACAAAGCGAGGATATGAATACGGAAGTTTCCACCTTTAATCTGAGGAAACATATTCAGTTAATTCATCTCCCACGCTTAGGAAAGCTCTCCCTTAAACAAAATACAGGCCTTCCGTCCCACGAACAGAATTCCTCTCAGCCCGATTTCCTCAAAAATCAAATATTAGATTCCTCGACTCCAGAGCAAAGGAAGCCCGTTGTAGTCTCTTCCAGCTGAAGCACAGAGACAACCGGGTGTCCGTGCGACGTACTATTCCAGCTCCATAAATCACAACCACCGTCCTGATAACGTCAGTGAGCGGACATTTGGATTAGGGTTGCCAGAAACTGACCATGATCAAAATCGATTATTCGGCAGTTGGCGAATAATAATCGATTATAAAAATACATTAAATAATACAAAATATATATAAATAAAATCGATTTTTAAAAATAATATTCGATTATGGAGACTGTAACGAATATTCGAATAATCGCTGGCATCCCTAATTTGGATTCCTGCTCTGCTTTAGTACAACCCTGGAGTTCCTGCGGCACAAATCCACGATAGAGACGGACACGATTAATCCAAACAGACTGAGGCGAGAGGACTTTGTCTCTCACCGGGTGCAAATCCAAACGAGCAGCACTCAGAGGAAGTCTAAGGAAGTCTGTAAAGGATGCTAAAAATTAACAAAATAATACTTAATTTCTAAAAAGGCGACCCTGGGGCTCGTTCCCCCAAAGCAACATTTCCCTTATTTTAATGCTGCTTATTTGGCGAAGACACTTACAGTGAAAAGTAAAATCTTTCCACTGTTGCTTTCAAATAAAGACGTTTAATCTGAGTAAAAGTTAGAAGGCAATGCTAAGAGAGCACAGACGTACTCCAAGGTTGTTTCCTTAAATGTAAATACTGCGTGTCTCCACAAAGGATCCACTCAATTCGGCTTTATCCGTGCCCTAAATATCATGAAACCTGGGCTCGTATTTGTTCCTTTATCCTGCAGACAAACGGAACATACTTACAACTCCTCGGTCAGGGTATTAATAATTAATAATAATACATGTGTTGCCAACTTAAACACTCGGAAACCATGGATACTAACGTCTTGTACGAGTGTAGATCTATTGAGATATTTGACGCTGGCAACATTTGTCAATAATATTTGTGCAATAAATACCTGTTATTTTAAGAGACGGTAAAACATGAAATGATTGCCTCTATTTTTAGACATTTGACTTCGTGCTGACTTGGCTGAGAGGTGAAACTAACACACTATTGCTTTCTATTTGAGGAATATATATGACCTACACTCATAAAGCAAGACAAAACCCTGAAATACCTAACAGGTTCGTCCTCTCCAAAGTAGACAAATCCAAAACCAACAATGTGTATCTTAGTCCTTCCTGACTTCCTGTCTGAGGTCCAAGTCTGTTCGTTTCTTCAGACTGAAGACGTCAATCTTTAATACAGATTATGCATCAAGCTTTATCCTTGCTTTCTCACAGTCGCAGTAGTAACGACATCTTATACCAAGATAAGCTCTTCTTCTGTGTGTCTAGTGGCCGGTGAGCCTCTCAATAACATGTTTTTAATACTCTTAAGTATTAGTTTTTTGCAAAGCGTAGCCTTAAACTTAAACCGTGAACTAAAGGAGTTTCTTACCAATGGTTTACCAGATAAAGAAAACGGAGGAGTTGGGCATTCGGGGAATCATTTATCCCAGTATTATGAACGAAGATGAGTGATCATGGACTTAAAGACCTGGTTCTGAAGATAAGAAAGCAATCGCTGAAGGACGGGAAAATGTGACAAGATATAAAGTTTTACTTTGGAAACACGATTATACACAAGCTCAGTCAGTTTGTGGACATATCTGGGGGAGCTTCATGGAGTTTTTGAAATAAACATATTTGTAGTGATGAATAAAGGACAGACATAGGACACAGTGTTTTCTGTACTTGTAGATTATTAAGAAATACATATTACACCTAACACAGTGAAAGGCTGGAGGGGGGACAACTGAAATAAGATTATAAAAGTTCATTGTGATCTTCAAGATTTCTGTATAATTGCTGTAACATCTTTAAACTCACATGTTTTAATGATAATGACTTTATTTGTCTAGCCTATGCTTTAAAGGATACACTGGTTAACTGCTGATTCTTATCAATATATTAATGTTTTGTTACAATTAAAAAATGCCAGAAACAGCATGACACATTTCTGTTTACAATTACTATTAATGCCAGCCAGCTAATTCTTGAAGCTATGGAGTTAGCATGCTAGTTTGGAGACTAGTAGTGGGTGTCACTTCATGTTTTATTATCTTATTATTTAAGTGTTTATGTGTTGTTAGTGTGATGTCTAACAGTGAAGAAAAAGGCAGGAAGGCCTGTCTGTCTCCGCTGTCTGTTAACCATCATATTGAAGCTTAGCTAACGGTGCTAACTTGAACCTTTCATGACCAAATATTTAGTTTAAAATCAACCGAACCGAGCCGGACCCAAACCCCCCATCCATGTACAATCTTCCCCATTTAAGGCCCGAATATGTGGCACTGTCACCGGCCTGTACGTGCTAATAGCACCCCGGCTAGCAGATGATGTTTAAAAAAAAAGCCTTATAAAGCTAACGGTAGCCATTTAGCTCCCACTGAGCTCCGTACACTATGAAGCTAACGTTAGCAGCTTAGCTCCCATTGGGCTACACTATGAAGCTAACGTTAGCCACTTAGCTCCCACTGAGCTACATACACTATGAAGCTAACGGTAGCCACTTAGCTCCCACTGAGCTACATACACTATGAAGCTAACGTTAGCCACTTAGCTCCCACTGAGCTAGATACACTATGAAGCTAACGTTAGCCACTTAGCTCCCACTGAGCTAGATACACTATGAAGCTAACGTTAGCCACTTAGCTCCCACTGAGCTACATACAGTATGAAGCTAACGTTAGCCACTTAGCTCCCACTGAGCTACACACACTATGAAGCTAACTTTAGCCACTTAGCTCCCACTGAACTCCATAATTTCTACCCTAAAATCTACCTCCTGCAAGCCGAATTCGGAGCTCTGTGTGCGGGTAAAAATGTCAGATGGTCGATCGGAGTGTCACGACTGGGTGTCATGGCGTACCTTCAAAGAGAAAGCTGCGGTTGTGGGCCATGTTTATTCCATTCCTCAGATGATATAGTTGCTCTCATCGGAGACCCGGGGCAGCGGGTCGGCTCTATGAAGCTGCCGGGACTGGAGCTCCGATCCTCGGCTAGAAAGGCACCGCAACAACGGCCAAACTACAGGAGGTCTGACAACTGAGCCTTCAAAATAAAAGCTCAAAGTGTCAAGTGTATTTCACACAAACATTCTCGATACGATAAAATAAGATAAGATAAGATGGTCCTTCATTGAGTGATAGGGTGTCATAGCAGCAGCAACAGGATAAGACAGAAACAAGACAGTACACATGAGAATATACACATACGATCATAAGAATACAAATAAAATAAGGATAACTATGTAGTTAGAAGAAGTGCAAAGTAGCATAACATGGAAGTACTCTTGAGTAAAGTACAAGTACCCTAAAATTGTAGTTAAATACAGTCAGGGCCAACTTGTACTTTACTTTTTATACAGTGAGGTAAATGGTAAATGTTCATGTATGTCGTTCAGTATGCGTTTACAGGTACGTCTGCATTTCCTGCCAAATACTAGCCTCAAAAAGATTAAAATAGAATTAATGCAAATATATACTTCTACTACTACTAATAATAATAATAATCATAATCAATTCAATAATATAAATACTATATTGTTTTATAATAATATAGTTGTATATTCGAGACAAAACATGCTTATGACATGCTCAAAAACTGATATTTCTTAAATCTGTAATTCAAGTTCCCTCTGTCAACAACGACACACACATTTCTCTCAGTGCTTCTCTGTGTTGTGGTTGCCATGACGATGACTGTAGGAGTTAACGGGAGAGGCTGAGCGTCACCATGACATGTGCAAATGTACATAGATATTAATAAAAAGTGCTCCATGTGTTTTAGGCTGTAAACTTCAACAGTTATGTAAGCCAATGGACAGACAGTGTATCCTCTTCCTCCGGTACATCAGCAGATAAAAGCCATCACATACTTGAATGAATGTTTAATAGAGAATGCTGGAAATAACTGCATCTCCATGAGCCTGATGCTCTGCAGAGACTGCCTTCTTCATGTGTGAATTGCAGCTGATGTGTTAATATGGCAATTGGCAAAAGTTTGACATTTGACTTATACAATAACACACCTTCGAGTGATGCTCTAGTTTCTAGTGCCGGGTTACAGACGTGCTCCCCTTAGAAGCTTCTCAATTCTTAAACTTCCCCTCCTCGACTCCTCGGCTGCAGTAGAATAGTCCATTTAGCTTAGGAACCTTCCCCACGGAGTGAAATGACCCGGAAGTCCCTCAGTGGCAGCCGTGATAAGTGCTGATTCTCTAGATGATAGGAAAGGAGGTTTCAAGCTTCCTTTATAACCTCCTTTAGCTTAGGAACCACTGGACCTCCCTCGCCTAAAGGAGAGGAGAAAATGCTGCCCCACAATGCATTGCAGCATTTGCCGTCACTCAACAGTCGGCCGTTCACGGAAACAACCGATTATGAGGAGAAATGATATCATGAAAGTGACGGTGCTTATTAAGCATTTTAAAACATAGGTGGTGAGTTACAAAGTGCTTTGTTCTGAACGTTCATCAGTATTATAACAAAGAGAGAAATATGAACGTTAGTTTTCACTGAAATGATCAAATAAAGTCTCTCAGTCTTCTCTGAGCTGTGGGGTTTGTTCAGCTTCTAAAGATGTCTGAATGGTGATACACACAGAGACAGATGTTCAGGACTAACGGTTATAATAAATACATCTGTATTGATTTAAGATCTTCAGTTCATCAATCATACGTGTTGGGATCATTTGTGTTAACGTGGACCGGAGGGAGAGTCTGTTTCTCTGTTGTCTCGTTCACAAAGCAGAGCAGCAGCATCAGAGCACGGAGCAGAGTCTCTGGATGAGTTCACAGCAGTCCCTCGTTCTTATTGAGCATCCATGTTGTAGTCCGCTGGATAGAAAACTGTGGTTTCCATGGTTACCCCACAGCAGCAGACGCACATTCAAGGCGTCGCGCTGGCGCATCATAAACACGTCAGATAGTGAGAGTGCAGTCTCTTCTCCTAAGTCCTTTTGAATGTTCCTATCCACTATCCCTTAACCCCGTGACGTTTCACTCAGAGGTCAAGGAATAGGAGATAGGGTTAGAATTTAGGAGCTGAGTTTTGGATTATCCGACCGCAACCCTCGACTCCTCGTTCCTCCGGTAGTGACCCGGAAATGAAAACAGAGAGAGGGGGGCTATATCAGTCTCTGATTGTGTTATTATTATTATGAGAGTGCTCTCATACTTATTTGATTCTGAAATTGTATATATTTTTATACATATATGTGTGTGTCCACATGTAGCCTGTTATTGTCTCATGACACCGCACTGTGAATGAATCAAAGTAGATATAGAAGTGGTCTTGAACACATGTGTCCCTCAGACAGAGGCTGAGCCTCCTGTCATCACTAATGGACGTCTCTCTAAGTTTGAGTTCTCCTTTCTCTAACCGCCTGCTGCTTCCCCTCCTCTCTCCTCGGTTCCCCTCCTCGACTCCTCCGCTCGCATCTCATGTGGGCGGGACTAAATCTCGAGGATAGGAGTCGAGGAGGGTTAATTTAAGAATTAGGAAGCCTCTCTTGGCACCCCTCACTCTCACGTGTCAGCGGAGAACTGTGAGGAACTGCGCACAGCAGCTGAGGCCCTCTGGGCGGGGCCCCCTGCGCGAGGCGGGCCCCATACCGCCTGCGTGATTGGGCTGTAGGGATGGGCGGCCCTGAATACAGTACTTTGGTAAATGTACTTAGTTACTTTACACCCCTGCTAATTCCTATATGTACAACTAGCGTCACCATGCTTTTATTTTGAAGGTTATTTCCGGAAGTGCATTGTTTTGATCAGGGTGTGTTTAGTAGCTTACTGAAGGAGCCTGGAGTCTGCCAACTTTATATTTTGACAGACATTAAAGGTGGGGTAGGTAAGTTTGAGAAACCGGCTCGAGATACACTCGTTGTGATATTCCATGGAATGCTCTGAACGTCCCGATAGCGATGAGTATCTGAAGCGCTTTGACAACAAATCCATAAAGTAACTGGATGGCCTACCTGCCTGTCAGCCTCCATCTGTGCAGTGTGTTGGAGGAGGGGCTCGAGGAGGGGCTCGAGGAGGGGCTCGAGGAGGGGCTCGAGAGGAAGCGGCAGATTTCTTCCAGCTGTATTTTCAAATTCTCGTGCACTCGAGCTGGTTCCTCCAACATTACCTACACCACCTTTAATGCTGATATAAGTTAGTATATTCAATAAATACATACTCAAACATGCTGGAGAGTATGTACAATATAAATAAAGTACAACAATCTCATTAACAATGCATATTCTCATGGAATGTAAATATTACAAGAGATAATAGATGCTAATGTGTACTTTTCTCAACTACTTGTATTTAATACCTCTAGTTACTTCACAGATCTGGATGAAGGATGTGAGATATAATCAGGTGTTGAATCAGACTTGAGTTCCTCCTGGAGTAAAGCCACCAGCTACCCTGCAGTCTACAAAGTACTTCAGACTAGCTGCACCTCCACCAGCTACCCTGCAGTCTACAAAGTACTTCAGACTAGCTGCTCCTCCACCAGCTACCCTGCAGTCTACAAAGTACTTCAGACTAGCTGCACCTCCACCAGCTACCCTGCAGTCTACAAAGTACTTCAGACTAGCTGCACCTCCACCAGCTACCCTGCAGTCTACAAAGTACTTCAGACTAGCTGCACCTCCACCAGCTACCCTGCAGTCTACAAAGTACTTCAGACTAGCTGCTCCTCCACCAGCTACCCTGCAGTCTACAAAGTACTTCAGACTAGCTGCACCTCCTCCAGCTACCCTGCAGTCTACAAAGTACTTCAGACTAGCTGCACCTCCACCAGCTACCCTGCAGTCTACAAAGTACTTCAGACTAGCTGCACCTCCACCAGCTACCCTGCAGTCTACAAAGTACTTCAGACTAGCTGCTCCTCCACCAGCTACCCTGCAGTCTACAAAGTACTTCAGACTAGCTGCACCTCCACCAGCTACCCTGCAGTCTACAAAGTACTTCAGACTAGCTGCTCCTTCACCAGCTACCCTGCAGTCTACAAAGTACTTCAGACTAGCTGCACCTCCACCAGCTACCCTGCAGTCTACAAAGTACTTCAGACTAGCTGCACCTTCACCAGCTCTGAGAACACTTTCATGATCAATCTTTATAAAACACATCATATATATTATTCTGAAATGGACCAATCTGCACAACGACTACTTTCACTGTCTTTACTATATTTAGATGAGAATACTTTCTACTTTCACTTTCACTGTAACAGAGTATTCCTACACTCTGGTACTTCTACTTTACTCAAGTACAATATCTGAGTACTTCTACTTTTACTCAAGTACAAGATCTGAGTACTTCTACTTTTACTCAAGTACAAGATCTGAGTACTTCTACTTTTACTACAAGATTTGAGTACTTCTACTTTTACTCAAGCACAAGCTCTGAGTACTTCTACTTTTACTCAAGTACAAGCTCTGAGTACTTCTACTTTTACTCAAGTACAAGATCTGAGTACTTCTACTTTTACTCAAGTACAAGATCTGAGTACTTCTACTTTTACTCAAGTACAAGATCTGAGTACTTTTACTAAGTACAAGTTCTGAGTACTTCTACTTTTACTCAAGTACAATATCTGAGTACTTCTACTTTTACTACAAGATTTGAGTACTTCTACTTTTACTCAAGTACAACATCTGAGTACTTCTACTTTTACTCAAGTACAATATCTGAGTACTTCTACTTTTACTACAAGATTTGAGTATCTCTACTTTTACTAAAGTACAAGATCTGAGTACTTCTACTTTTACTCAAGTACAATATCTGAGTACTTCTACTTTTACTACAAGATCTGAGTACTTCTACTTTTACTACAAGATTTGAGTACTTCTACTTTTACTCAAGTACAAGATCTGAGTACTTCTACTTTTACTCAAGTACAATATCTGAGTACTTCTACTTTTACTACAAGATTTGAGTACTTCTACTTTTACTCAAGTACAACATCTGAGTACTTCTACTTTTACTCAAGCACAAGATCTGAGTACTTCTACTTTTACTCAAGTACAAGATCTGAGTACTTCTACTTTTACTCAAGTACAAGATCTGAGTACTTCTACTTTTACTCAAGTACAAGATCTGAGTACTTTTACTAAGTACAAGTTCTGAGTACTTCTACTTTTACTCAAGTACAATATCTGAGTACTTCTACTTTTACTACAAGATTTGAGTACTTCTACTTTTACTCAAGTACAACATCTGAGTACTTCTACTTTTACTCAAGCACAAGATCTGAGTACTTCTACTTTTACTCAAGAACAAGATCTGAGTACTTCTACTTTTACTAAAGCACAAGATCTGAGTACTTCTACTTTTACTAAAGCACAAGTTCTGAGTACTTCTACTTTTACTCAAGTACAATATCTGAGTACTTCTACTTTTACTAAGTACAAGATCTGAGTACTTCTACTTTTACTAAAGCACAAGTTCTGAGTACTTCTACTTTTACTCAAGTACAATATCTGAGTACTTCTACTTTTACTACAAGATCTGAGTACTTCTACTTTTACTACAAGATCTGAGTACTTCTACTTTTACTCAAGTACAAGATCTGAGTACTTCTACTTTTACTCAAGTACAAGTTCTGAGTACTTCTACTTTTACTCAAGTACAATATCTGAGTACTTCTACTTTTACTACAAGATTTGAGTACTTCTACTTTTACTCAAGTACAACATCTGAGTACTTCTACTTTTACTCAAGCACAAGATCTGAGTACTTCTACTTTTACTCAAGTACAAGATCTGAGTACTTCTACTTTTACTCAAGTACAAGATCTGAGTACTTCTACTTTTACTCAAGTACAAGATCTGAGTACTTCTACTTTTACTAAAGTACAAGATCTGAGTACTTCTCTGGTTCTTCTTCTTCTTCTTCTTCTTCTTCTGATGAGAGGTAGATGGCGATGTTTCCCATCAAAGTAAATAGTCTCCATCAGCACCATGACGTCACTAAAACTGAATGCACTGAACATAATGGAAATTTAAAAACAGCTGATATCCATAAAGTGAATACAAAATGGCCTCTGCAGACCGTTAACATGCACTAACATATACAGAGCACGCGGCAGGAGAGGGAACAACGCAGAAGAAGAGTAGAGCCTCTTCTCTGTCGGAAAGGATTTATTTTGGATCAAATGGAATTACATTTGCATTTAAAACACTTATAATCAGGAGGAGGAAGAGGAGGAGGAGGATGAGGAGGAGGAGGAGGAGGAGGAGGAGGAGGAGAGAGGGGGTGGAAGAAGAGGAAGAGGAGGGGGAGGAGGAGCTGGTTGTCAGCTGTTGTGTGTTTTAAAGCGTTGGTCAGTTCAGCTGCCAACCGGACTGAGAGCACATGTCAGAAATAGAGCAGAGTCACTGAGGAAGAGGAGGAGGAGGAAGAGGAGGAGGAGGAGGAGGAGGAGGAGGAGGAGGAGGAACTGGTTGTGTTCACTGGGAGCTCACAGAGCACACTGCTCAGAGGAGAAGACAGTGAACAGGAATTTAAAAGAGAACATATTTCAGTACCGGAGAATTTATTTGGGACTGAAAATCCGTGCCCTCTGATTGGCTGAGAGCAGGTAAGAGAAGCTGATGTCATCACTAACAGCTGATTGGAGTCTGATTATAAATGAACATGAACATATGTTGAACGAAGGGGAGTCAGTCGGTGGAGCAGCGGCGTGGCTAATGTGCAGTCAGAAGTCTGAGAGAAGAATATTCATGAAACGTGTGATCGTGACAAAAACAAATCATTAAACACAAGTCAGCTGGTTCAAGTGCACCATTAACAACAGCTTCAAGTTTAACAGTCATTTCTGACAACAACAACAACAACAACAACACATGAACAGTATATTGTTTTTAAGGCTTATAACATATATTCCAATGATCAAGTTGACTTTGACTTTGAAGCAAAATAATACAATAATAAATACATTGTTTTAGACTAAACTAATATTATGATAATATATTTATTTTACTGGTGGAAAAAGTACTCATATTTTGTACTTGAGTAAAAGTAGAAGTACTCAGATCTTGTACTTGAGTAAAAGTAGAAGTACTCAGATCTTGTACTTGAGTAAAAGTAGAAGTACTCAGATCTTGTACTTAAGTAAAAGTAGAAGTACTCAGATCTTGTACTTGAGTAAAAGTAGAAGTACTCAGATCTTGTACTTAAGTAAAAGTAGAAGTACTCAGGTCTTGTACTTGAGTAAAAGTAGAAGTACTCAGGTCTTGTACTTGAGTAGAAGTACTCAGATCTTGTACTTGAGTAAAAGTAGAAGTACTCAGGTCTTGTACTTGAGTAAAAGTAGAAGTACTCAGGTCTTGTACTTGAGTAAAAGTAGAAGTACTCAGATCTTGTACTTGAGTAAAAGTAGAAGTACTCAGATCTTGTACTTGAGTAAAAGTAGAAGTACTCAGATCTTGTACTTAAGTAAAAGTAGAAGTACTCAGATCTTGTACTTGAGTAAAAGTAGAAGTACTCAGATCTTGTACTTAAGTAAAAGTAGAAGTACTCAGGTCTTGTACTTGAGTAAAAGTAGAAGTACTCAGGTCTTGTACTTGAGTAGAAGTACTCAGATCTTGTACTTGAGTAAAAGTAGAAGTACTCAGGTCTTGTACTTGAGTAAAAGTAGAAGTACTCAGGTCTTGTACTTGAGTAAAAGTAGAAGTACTCAGATCTTGTACTTAAGTAAAAGTAGAAGTACTCAGATCTTGTACTTGAGTAAAAGTAGAAGTACTCAGATCTTGTACTTAAGTAAAAGTAGAAGTACTCAGGTCTTGTACTTGAGTAAAAGTAGAAGTACTCAGGTCTTGTACTTGAGTAAAAGTAGAAGTACTCAGATCTTGTACTTGAGTAAAAGTAGAAGTACTCAGGTCTTGTACTTGAGTAAAAGTAGAAGTACTCAGATCTTGTACTTGAGTAAAAGTAGAAGTACTCAGATCTTGTACTTGAGTAAAAGTAGAAGTACTCAGATCTTGTACTTGAGTAAAAGTAGAAGTACTCAGATCTTGTACTTGAGTAAAAGTAGAAGTACTCAGGTCTTGTACTTGAGTAAAAGTAGAATTACTCAGGTCTTGTACTTGAGTAAAAGTAGAAGTACTCAGATCTTGTACTTAAGTAAAAGTAGAAGTACTCAGGTCTTGTACTTGAGTAAAAGTAGAAGTACTCAGGTCTTGTACTTGAGTAAAAGTAGAAGTACTCAGATCTTGTACTTAAGTAAAAGTAGAAGTACTCAGATCTTGTACTTGAGTAAAAGTAGAAGTACTCAGATCTTGTACTTAAGTAAAAGTAGAAGTACTCAGGTCTTGTACTTGAGTAAAAGTAGAAGTACTCAGATCTTGTACTTGAGTAAAAGTAGAAGTACTCAGGTCTTGTACTTGAGTAAAAGTAGAAGTACTCAGATCTTGTACTTGAGTAAAAGTAGAAGTACTCAGATCTTGTTCTTAAGTAAAAGTAGAAGTACTCAGATCTTGTACTTGAGTAAAAGTAGAAGTACTCAGATCTTGTACTTGAGTAAAAGTAGAAGTACTCAGATCTCTGTGAAGTAACTAAAGGGATTAAATACATGTCAAAGTACACCATCTCAAAAGTGTACTTAAGTACTTGAGGAAATGTACTGAGTTACTTTACACCACTGGGTTTATTCATATAGAAAACCCAAAATCCAGAGCTTCCCTCTCTTTGAAATCAGTTCAATCACATCCTCTAAATATTGAGCTTCAACGTTGAGAAGGAAAAAACACAAAGACGGTTCTGTCCATAAAACGTGATATTTAGTGAATATCAAGTGGAATACATCGAGGAGATCTGGACGATAATCAGAGACGGCAAAAGTACACACACCCTTTACTCAAGTAGACGTACAGATACTCGTGTTTAAAAATACTCTGTGTGACGAAGGTAACTGTGTCTAATTGCTCCCCCGTCACCTGTGTCTAATTGCCCCCCCCACCTGTGTCTAATTGCCCCCCCCACCTGTGTCTAATTGCCCCCCCCACCTGTGTCTAATTGCTCCCCCCTCACCTGTGTCTAATTGCCCCCCCCTCACCTGTGTCTAATTGCCCTCCCTCACCTGTGTCTAATTGCCCTCCCTCACCTGTGTCTAATTGCTCCCCCCACCTGTGTCTAATTGCTCCCCCCCACCTGTGTCTAATTGCTCCCCCCCCACCTGTGTCTAATTGCCCCCTCCACCTGTCTAATTGTTGCTCCCCCACCTGTGTCTAATTGCTCCCCCCTCACCTGTGTCTAATTGCCCCCCCCCTCACCTGTGTCTAATTGCCCTCCCTCACCTGTGTCTAATTGCCCTCCCCTCACCTGTGTCTAATTGCTCCCCCCCACCTGTGTCTAATTGCTCCCCCCCACCTGTGTCTAATTGCCCCCCTCCACCTGTCTAATTGTTGCTCCCCCACCTGTGTCTAATTGCCCCCCCTCACCTGTGTCTAATTGCCCCCCCCCACCTGTGTCTAATTGCCCCCCCCTCACTTGTGTCTAATTGCTCCCCCCTCACCTGTGTCTAATTGCTCCCCCCCTCACCTGTGTCTAATTGCCCCCCTCACCTGTGTCTAATTGTCTTCCCTCACCTGTGTCTAATTGCTCCCCCCTCCACCTGTGTCTAATTGCTCCCCCCCACCTGTGTCTAATTGCTCCCCCCCCACCTGTGTCTAATTGCCCCCCCCACCTGTCTAATTGTTGCTCCCCCACCTGTGTCTAATTGCTCCCCCCCCCACCTGTGTCTAATTGCTCCCCCCTCACCTGTGTCTAATTGCTCCCCCTCACCTGTGTCTAATTGCCCCCCCCTCACCTGTGTCTAATTGCTCCCCCTCACCTGTGTCTAATTGCCCCCCCTCACCTGTGTCTAATTGCTCCCCCCTCACCTGTGTCTAATTGCCCCCCCTCACCTGTGTCTAATTGCTCCCCCCTCACCTGTGTCTAATTGCCCCCCCCTCACCTGTGTCTAATTGCCCTCCCCATCTGTGTCTAATTGCTGATTAGTGGGTGTGTATTTAGGCTCTGTGTTGTCTCACCCCCCCACCTATCTAATTGTTGCTCCCCCCACCTGTGTCTAATTGCTCCCCCCCACCTGTGTCTAATTGCTCCCCCCCCACCTGTGTCTAATTGCCCCCCCCCACCTGTCTAATTGTTGCCCCCCTCACCTGTGTCTAATTGCCCCCCCCCACCTGTGTCTAATTGCCCCCCCTACCTGTGTCTAATTGCCCCCCCCACCTGTGTCTAATTGCCCCCCCCCACCTGTGTCTAATTGCCCCCCCCACCTGTGTCTAATTGCTCCCCCCTCACCTGTGTCTAATTGCTCCCCCTCACCTGTGTCTAATTGCTCCCCCTCACCTGTGTCTAATTGCTCCCCCTCACCTGTGTCTAATTGCCCCCCCCTCACCTGTGTCTAATTGCCCCCCCCCTCACCTGTGTCTAATTGCCCCCCCCCTCACCTGTGTCTAATTGCTCCCCCTCACCTGTGTCTAATTGCTCCCCCCTCACCTGTGTCTAATTGTTCCCCCCTCACCTGTGTCTAATTGCCCCCCCCCACCTGTGTCTAATTGCCCCCCCCACCTGTGTCTAATTGCTCCCCCCCCCACCTGTGTCTAATTGCTCCCCCCTCACCTGTGACTAATTGCCCCCCCCACCTGTGTCTAATTGCCCCCCCCACCTGTGTCTAATTGCTCCCCCCACCTGTGTCTAATTGCCCCCCCCCTCACCTGTGTCTAATTGCTGATTAGTGGGTGTGTATTTAGGCTCTGTGTTGTCTCACCCCCCCACCTGTCTAATTGTTGCTCCCCCCATCTGTGTCTAATTGCCCCCCCCACCTGTCTAATGGTTGCTCCCCCTAACTGTGTCTAATTGTTGCTCCCCCCACCTGTGTCTAATTGCTCCCCCCCCACCTGTCTAATTGTTGCTCCCCCCACCTGTCTAATTGTTGCTCCCCCCACCTGTGTCTAATTGTTGCTCCCCCCACCTGTGTCTAATTGCCCCCCCCCACCTGTCTAATTGTTGCTCCCCCCACCTGTGTCTAATTGTTGCTCCCCCCACCTGTGTCTAATTGCTCCCCCCACCTGTGTCTAATTGTTGCTCCCCCCACCTGTGTCTAATTGCTCCCCCCCCACCTGTCTAATTGTTGCTCCCCCCACCTGTGTCTAATTGCCCCCCCTACCTGTGTCTAATTGCCCCCCCCACCTGTGTCTAATTGCCCCCCCCCACCTGTGTCTAATTGCCCCCCCACCTGTGTCTAATTGCTCCCCCCTCACCTGTGTCTAATTGCTCCCCCTCACCTGTGTCTAATTGCTCCCCCTCACCTGTGTCTAATTGCTCCCCCCTCACCTGTGTCTAATTGCCCCCCCCTCACCTGTGTCTAATTGCCCCCCCCCTCACCTGTGTCTAATTGCCCCCCCCCTCACCTGTGTCTAATTGCTCCCCCTCACCTGTGTCTAATTGCTCCCCCCCTCACCTGTGTCTAATTGCTCCCCCCTCACCTGTGTCTAATTGCCCCCCCCCACCTGTGTCTAATTGCCCCCCCACCTGTGTCTAATTGCTCCCCCCCCCACCTGTGTCTAATTGCTCCCCCCTCACCTGTGACTAATTGCCCCCCCACCTGTGTCTAATTGCCCCCCCCACCTGTGTCTAATTGCTCCCCCCCACCTGTGTCTAATTGCCCCCCCCCTCACCTGTGTCTAATTGCTGATTAGTGGGTGTGTATTTAGGCTCTGTGTTGTCTCACCCCCCCACCTGTCTAATTGTTGCTCCCCCCACCTGTGTCTAATTGCCCCCCCCACCTGTCTAATGGTTGCTCCCCCTAACTGTGTCTAAATGTTGCTCCCCCCACCTGTGTCTAATTGCTCCCCCCCACCTGTCTAATTGTTGCTCCCCCCACCTGTCTAATTGTTGCTCCCCCCCACCTGTGTCTAATTGTTGCTCCCCCCACCTGTGTCTAATTGCCCCCCCCACCTGTCTAATTGTTGCTCCCCCCACCTGTGTCTAATTGTTGCTCCCCCCCACCTGTGTCTAATTGCTCCCCCCCACCTGTGTCTAATTGTTGCTCCCCCCACCTGTGTCTAATTGCTCCCCCCCACCTGTCTAATTGTTGCTCCCCCCCACCTGTGTCTAATTGCTCCCCCCCACCTGTGTCTAATTGCTCCCCCCCCACCTGTGTCTAATTGCTCCCCCCCACCTGTGTCTAATTGCTCCCCCCCACCTGTGTCTAATTGCTCCCCCCCACCTGTCTAATTGTTGCTCCCCCCACCTGTGTCTAATTGTTGCTCCCCCCCACCTGTGTCTAATTGCTCCCCCCCCCACCTGTGTCTAATTGCTCCCCCCCACCTGTGTCTAATTGCTCCCCCCCCACCTGTGTCTAATTGCTCCCCCCCACCTGTGTCTAATTGCTCCCCCCCACCTGTGTCTAATTACTCCCCCCCCACCTGTCTAATTGTTGCTCCCCCCCACCTGTGTCTAATTGCTCCCCCCCCACCTGTGTCTAATTGCCCCCCCCCACCTGTCTAATTGTTGCTCCCCCACCTGTGTCTAATTGCTCCCCCCCCCACCTGTGTCTAATTGCTCCCCCCCACCTGTCTAATTGTTGCTCCCCCCCACCTGTGTCTAATTGTTGCTCCCCCCCACCTGTGTCTAATTGCTCCCCCCCCACCTGTGTCTAATTGCTCCCCCCCCACCTGTGTCTAATTGCTCCCCCCCACCTGTGTCTAATTGCTCCCCCCCACCTGTGTCTAATTGCTCCCCCCCCACCTGTGTCTAATTGCTCCCCCCACCTGTGTCTAATTGCTCCCCCCACCTGTGTCTAATTGCTCCCCCCCCCACCTGTGTCTAATTGTTGCTCCCCCCACCTGTGTCTAATTGCTCCCCCCCACCTGTGTCTAATTGCTCCCCCCCACCTGTGTCTAATTGCTCCCCCCCACCTGTGTCTAATTGCTCCCCCCCACCTGTGTCTAATTGCTCCCCCCCACCTGTGTCTAATTGCTCCCCCCCCACCTGTGTCTAATTACTCCCCCCCCACCTGTGACTGATTCCCAGGTGGGGGACTTTCACCAGACTGCTTCCCACTCTGGTGAAAGTAGAAGTACTGACTAAACTTCTTTCCTCAAGTCAAAGTAAAGAGGCTTTGAAGTGTCCTTCAGTAGAAAGTACCCATAGCTAGCAGCTGCTTTAAAGAGTACCTGACCTCCCTTTATATCAACAGAACAATAATGTCATTGTTAGCTCATGAATGTTTCCATGGTGACCAACGGCAACATGACAACGTTTCCATTGGTCCCTCTTCTTTAGAGAAGACCAGGAAGTGATGGATACACGGATCGGAAAGCTCAAGTCATTTTATCCAATGTAACCTGGTTCTGGAGCGAGGCGTTACGGGATGCTCACTTCGGGGAATTCAGAGGGAATTACTGTTCCTCACAACTCGACTTTTTACTCAGATTTGACGTCTCTACTTGAAATTTCACTATTTTGTCAGAATTTGACTTTTTTACTCGATAATTTCAATTTAGTCTAAATGTTGCTTCTTACTCAGAATTAGATTTTTTTAGATTTGACTTTCTCTCAGAATTGGTCTTTTTTCTATTTCAATGTGAATACTGCGATATATTTTTGTTTTTCTTTCATGTTATTCTAGTTTTCTTAATCATGTTTTCTATCTGTGTTTTTGTTTCACTTTTATGTCTGCACCATGATACCAAGTCAAATTCCTCGATATGATTGTGAGAAGTTCAGTTCATTTTGTGTTTCAGCCGTTTATATTTGTGTAATTTATTAAATCGGCTGCCGGCCAACAAACCTCTGATTGGGTTTTCTTTAAGATCCAGATCAGGGCATTTCCCATCAGGCGTTACGCATCCTTTAGGGACGTTTAAAAGAACCACATTATATGATTTTTACTCCGGACATTATGTGAACAGAAATGTTGTGTTTGGGCGTATCCAATGGTTCATCACCACAACAGAACGTTTTAAGACGATCCCCAGAGAACTTTGTAATTCCTCTGGTGAGCCTTCGTGACTTTTTGTCTTCGGGACAAATACGTCATTTTTACAATTATACACCTCTCTCTCTCTCTCTCTCTCTCTCTCTCTCTCTCTCTCTCTCTCTCTCTCTCTCTCTCTCTCTCTCTCTCTCTCTCTCCTCTCTCTCTCTCCTCTCTCTCTCTCTCTCTCTCTCTCTCTCTCTCTCTCTCTCTCTCTCTCTCTCTCTCTCTGAAATGTTCCTACTTCTCTCTCAGAGCATGTGTGTGAAGAAGCAGGAAGTAGAAAGGAGCTCACCTCGTGGTGTAACCGGCGAGAGAGAAAGCCTTTGAGCTCCAGACTGTTTCAGAGCCTTGATGATCCATGATATGGAGTTTCATCACGGCAGCATTTAGTTTAGACGGTAGCTGCCGGGTCCCGCATAAGCTCCGCCCCCTCCTCTTTAAAGCTTTATCCCCAAATCAGCACTTTAGAAACAGGAAGTGAAACTCCTTCTCTCTCTCCCCCTCTCTCTCGCTCTCTCTCTCTCCTCTATCCCCCCCTCTCTCTCCCCCCCTCTCTCCAGCTTTCTCTCTCCCCCTCTCTCTCGCTCTCTCCTCTCTCCCCCCTCTCTCTCTCTCTCCCCCTCTCTCTCTCTCGCAGTCTCCTCTCTCCCCCCTCGCTCTCTCTCTCTCCCCCTCTCTTCTCCCCCTCTCTCTCCCTCTCTCTCTCCCCCCTCTCTCTCCCTCTCTCTCCCCCCTCTCTCTCTCTCTCCCTCTCTCTCCCCCTCTCTCCCCTCTCTCTCTCTCCCCTCTCTCTCGCCCCCTCCCTCTCTCTCCCCCTCTCTCTCTCCCTCTCTCCCTCTCTCCCCCCCCTCTCTCTCTCCCTCTCTCTCTCCCTCTCCTCGCCCCCTCTCTCTCTCTCCCTCTCTCTCCCCCTCTCTCTCTCCCCCCTCCCCCCTCTCTCTCCCCCCTCTCCCTCTCTCCCCCCCCTCCCCCTCTCTCTCTCTCCCTCTCTCTCGCCCCCTCTCTCTCTCTCTCCCCCCTCTCCCCCCCTCTCTCCCCCCTCTCCCTCTCTCTCCCCCCCTCTCCCTCTCTCTCTCTCTCCCCCCTCCCCCTCCTCTCTCCCTCTCCCCCCCTCTCCCCTCTCCCCCCTCCCCCTCTCTCTCTCTCCCCCTCTCTCTCTCCCTCTCCCTCCCTCTGAGGGAAATGACCTCATGCCGTCTGTATTTCAGAGGCATGTGAGACTTTGGGAATGATGTCAGCGGCTCAGTGCTGATTACAGATCTGCACAAACCAGACGTTCCTCACCACGAGGGACTGCCCGGATACATCGTGATAACAACCACAGCAACAACACATTTTTATAATGGGAGCTAAGAGCCGCTCGCATCTTCTGTGGGCGGGACTAAGTATCGAGGATAGGAGTCGAGGAGGGGAGTTAGAGAAATGAGAAAAGCCCAGGTGTTCCCGTCAGGTTGTTGATATTTGGAGTGTTCATCTCCCCAATAATCCTTTAAGATCTACTTCCTGTCTTCCTTCTGCCATGCTGGTTTGTAGTGATGGCGAGATGAAGCTTTGAAGCTTTCCAGCCAATTGGTTCGCGGCTAAAGGGTTCATCTCATGTGGCTTCATCATGGGCTTCATCTGAACACAAACCCCCTGCTGGTCAAAGTGTGTACAACAGGCAGGTTGGACATCTCAACATGTGCTCTCTCTCATCCCGAGTTCCCACTGAGTAAAGCCTTAGAATAACTCTAAACAACGAACATTACATCATATCTTCATGTCAACAATATTGTATTTATTCCAGTTGAATGATTGTGATTGAAAAGCCTAAGGAGGCTGCTAAACATCGCAAAGAGGGATTTGTAATATTCATAACGTAACCATGTTGTTGCCTGAGCTAAACCATATCAAAGACTATTTATAAACTACATTATCTCATTTCGCTGTAGCTTTTAAAAACAAACAAAAGACGTATTGTCCAGTCGTTGAACCGGGGACCCCGCGGTCACGAGTCATCTGCTTTCCAGCTGAGCCACAGCACACACACTGAAGCTATCTGAAAACACTGCAACATGTATTCCTGTATTCATTCATGTTTCTATTCCTACATGTATTTATGCTTGTATTTATACTTATGACATGTTCCGACCTCTATATGAGTGAGGGTCTGAGCTCTCTTGATCCATCGTGTCACCGGGCCCGGGTACAGGAGGGGTAATATGGTTCTTATTATACATCCATGGGTATTATGAGCGTTGCGGTTCAACCGATCTGAATCGCTTCGTGAAGCAGTCACGTGGCATCGACAGGCAGCGAGGCTTCGTTTGTCATCGGTGACGTCACCGGCCCAAAACGAGACAAGCCTCGATACAAGCTTCACAAAAAGCTTTCGGGGATTACTCGACACACGCTCCGAAGCCTCGGCGCAACACGTAACATCGCGACTGGTTTGTTTTTGTCTCACCATTCAGACTTCCAAATCATAATTCAGACTTTTTCTTTCTGTTTTGTTGTTGTCTCATAATTCTCACTTTATTCTCTCTGGTATGTTCTTTTTGAGTTTTTGTATTACCTCCATTTTGTCTCTACCTGTGTTTCTATGGTAGTTGAAGCGTACTCTAGTTACTACAACCTGTTGGTTCAATTAATCTTCATATTGTAAACTAACAACGCAACAAACCAGTATTTCCACATCATATTTAAAGGTGCTCTGTCCTTAATTTAAATATAGCAGCAGTTTTACTGACGCGGTCGTCTCGTCACGTGCCGTTTAGCAGCGGTTACGATCTATTCTGGATGCGTTGTGACGTGCTAAAGATGATTGTAATGTGAGACTGCGGTGACATTTAAGCCTGAACTAAGTGTCCCTATTTCCATCCCGGGTACTCCATCACCTGATAGCAGAGAAGGTAGAAGTACACGCATCCTTTACTCAAGTAGACGTACACAAACTCGTGTTTAAAAATACTCTGGTGAAAGTAGAAGTACTGACTAAACTTCTTTGCTCAAGTGAAAGTAAAGAGGCTTTGAAGTGTCCTTCAGTAAAAAGTTTTTTTTGCTAATAATCCTGTGTGAACCCCCGTTATTACCCGGTAGCCGTTACCTCCCAGACTTCCCTCTCCACGCTCTGTTGGATGGACATAAGCCTTTGAACGGTCGCTGGCTCTTCTGCAGCTGTGGCTGGAGCAGGTTTGCCTTCTGTGTGAATACATGCTGATGAAGAGGAGTTAGAACGAGACAATGAAACCGACCGGATGACAAACAAGTGTGTAAGCAGTTATTGCATCAAACAGTGACCTCTGTAGTCTGCGGTCTCCAGAAAGGAGTAGTGTTGCTCAGGCACTGTGAAGGATCAGTCGAAGTATCGATGCCTGTGTGTTTTGTACAGGGTTGTATACTTGCATACAAAGTTCAGGAGTCGATGGATTACACGACAGTCTCATAAAAACAACGTGTAATAGCGACGTTGGTGCAAAACGTAATATATTCACAAATAACCCTCTCAAGACGCGACATGGATACGATATTTCGTTTTGGAGCTCAAATAATCTTCGTAATATCGATCAAACTATAGATCCACTGGACGTAGATTCTAAAAGTACGATATTAACTTCTCGCTAGAAAAGTCATCAAAAAGCATTTTGACGCCAAACTATCCGACAATTTTGGATTTTCCACAAAAGATAAATCGGATGTCCGCCATTTTGTTTTCTTCTCACTGGGAGAGTTTGCGATCACGTGACACGGACACTGCTCATTAGAAATGAATAGGAACACGTATTGTATCCATGTCACGTCTTGAAAGGGTTATTTGCTAATATACGACGTTTTTGCCCTGAGAACCAATTTAGCTATTACACGTTTTTATGTGAGGAATACACCAGATATGTCTTAAAAAGACGAGGCTCAGTCGGTGGAGATGGCGGCCAACGTACTGGTGCTCGGTCTCGATCCGGACGATTACAAATCAAATAAGATGCCGCACTGAGATTGAATATTTCTGTATTTGTGTCACGTTAGATTCGCCAGTCTTTAGGAGGCTCAATCCAAGCGTGAGACGTGAGGGTAGTTCCTCCCTCAGTCACCGATGTTTATATTTCGCCCATTTTTTATTATAAGTCACATATCTCCAGAACATTCGGACGCTAAAATGAACATTTCTCGATTTCTCTGTCTCAGCAACGGCCTTTCGGAAGATCCGGAAACAAAGCGAGTCCCGTTGGTGTCAAACCAGTACGCTAATATTATGCAAGGCAAGGCGAGGCGAGGCGAGGCGAGGCAAGGCAAGGCAAGGCGAGGCGAGGCGAGGCAAGGCGAGGCGAGGCGAGGCAAGGCGAGGCGAGGCGAGGCAAGGCAAGGCAAGGCAAGGCAAGGCAAGGCAAGGCAAGGCAAGGCAAGGCAAGGCAAGTTTATTTATAGAGCACTTTTCAACGCAAGGCAATTCAAAGTGCTTTACAAAAAAAAATGAAAGACATTAAGCATTAAAAAAGCTAATCAAATAAACATTAAGGAAAATTACATGGATAAAAGTTACAGTGCAGTCTAAATGTAATGTTTGATTCTGATTGACTCTTTTAGTTCCAGCCCCAAGTGGCCATTTGAGGAACTGCAGCTGGTGGCACTTCTGCATTTACTTCATTTTCCAGAAACCTTTGAAATGTTACCGTGTGGTTTACAGTGAGTGTGATCTGTCGTCTGAAGAGAACCAGGGACTTTGATGCATGTTAGGAAATGAACTTTGAATTCAGCTCTTAGACAGGCTCGATAGTAACCAGTGGATTAATGACAGGAGTATATTTGTTTTGGCTCTGCTTTTAAAGTTGTTCTTCATCAGTTAACGGCCTCCTGCTTTGGAGGAATTTAAACCTGCAGCACAGATGACTGACTGCTTCACTTTACAATGAGTTACTTTGACAGGAAGAACTCTTTAAACCTCTCCAGCTGATCCTTCCCTTCTAGAGTCATTTTTCAGTCTACACGCCTAAATCATGGCCCATGAAAAGCATGACGTTTGAAGACATATAGTTTAGCTGGTGAATCTGGACCGATGCCAACTCTTCTTCAAACAGAGAGTGAATCCATCTTGTGTTAGTGTTGAATCAGACTTTAGTTCCACCAGGAGTAAATCCACCAGCTACCCTGCAGTCTACAAAGTACTTCAGACTAGCTGCACCTTCACCAGCTACCCTGCAGTCTACAAAGTACTTCAGACTAGCTGCACCTTCACCAGCTACCCTGCAGTCTACAAAGTACTTCAGACTAGCTGCACCTTCACCAGCTACCCTGCAGTCTACAAAGTACTTCAGACTAGCTGCACCTTCACCAGCTACCCTGCAGTCTACAAAGTACTTCAGACTAGCTGCACCTCCACCAGCTACCCTGCAGTCTACAAAGTACTTCAGACTAGCTGCACCTCCACCAGCTACCCTGCAGTCTACAAAGTACTTCAGACTAGCTGCACCTCCACCAGCTACCCTGCAGTCTACAAAGTACTTCAGACTAGCTGCACCTCCACCAGCTACCCTGCAGTCTACAAAGTACTTCAGACTAGCTGCACCTCCACCAGCTACCCTGCAGTCTACAAAGTACTTCAGACTAGCTGCACCTTCACCAGCTACCCTGCAGTCTACAAAGTACTTCAGACTAGCTGCACCTTCACCAGCTACCCTGCAGTCTACAAAGTACTTCAGACTAGCTGCTCCTCCACCAGCTACCCTGCAGTCTACAAAGTACTTCAGACTAGCTGCACCTCCACCAGCTACCCTGCAGTCTACAAAGTACTTCAGACTAGCTGCACCTCCACCAGCTACCCTGCAGTCTACAAAGTACTTCAGACTAGCTGCACCTCCACCAGCTACCCTGCAGTCTACAAAGTACTTCAGACTAGCTGCACCTTCACCAGCTACCCTGCAGTCTACAAAGTACTTCAGACTAGCTGCACCTTCACCAGCTACCCTGCAGTCTACAAAGTACTTCAGACTAGCTGCTCCTCCACCAGCTACCCTGCAGTCTACAAAGTACTTCAGACTAGCTGCACCTTCACCAGCTACCCTGCAGTCTACAAAGTACTTCAGACTAGCTGCTCCTCCACCAGCTCTGAGAACACTTTCATGATCAATCATTATAAAACATATCATAATATTATTCTGAAATGGACCAATCTGCACAACGACTACTTTCACTGTCTTTACTATATTTAGATGAGAATACTTTCTACTTTCACTTGAGGAACATTTTGAATACTTTTACTGTGACAGAGTATTCCTACACTCTGGTACTTCTACTTTTACTCAAGAACACGATCTGGTACTTCTACTTTTACTCAAGAACACGATCTGGTACTTCTACTTTTACTCAAGAACAAGACCTGAGTACTTATACTTTTACTCAAGTACAAGATCTGGTACTTCTACTTTTACTAAAGAACACGATCTGAGTACTTCTACTTTTACTCAAGTACAAGATCTGAGTACTTTTACTTTTACTCAAGTACAAGATCTGAGTACTTCTACTTTTACTCAAGCACAAGAGCTGGTACTTCTACTTTTACTCAAGCACAAGACCCGAGTACTTCTACTTTGACTAAATTACGAGATCTGAGTACTTCTAATTTAACTCAAGTACAAGATCTGAGTACTTCTACTTTTACTACGTACAAGATCTGAGTACTTCCACTTTTACTCAAGTACAATATCTGAGTACTTCTACTTTTACTCAAGTACAATATCTGAGTACTTCTACTTTTACTCAAGTACAAGATCTGAGTACTTCTACTTTTACTCAAGTACAATATCTGAATACTTCTACTTTTACTCAAGTACAAGATCTGAGTACTTCTACTTTTACTCAAGTACAATATCTGAGTACTTCTACTTTTACTCAAGTACAATATCTGAGTACTTCTACTTGTACTAAATCACCAGATCTGAGTACTTCTACCACCTCTGCTAAATGTACTTGGTTACTTTCCCACACTGGCTGGGAAAGGCTTGTTCAGCTAGCAACAGTCGAGCTAACGCGATACATGCCTCTCGTTGTTTGTTGACAACGAGAGGGGCTGTTCAGGAGGGCGAGGGCTTCAGCTGTGAGGGGAAATGGAGGCTCAGGCCTCTGTGGGATTGCTGAAGGATGATGACGTGATATCCCTGGAGTTCCCCCCCTTGTTGGACGCACACCAGCGGGGAGACCCTAAAAATACCTCTTTTACATTTCACCAAACAAACAGCTGCGTCCAGCTCACGAATAGAGGCCAAGGATAGACGGGATATGGAAGCGAAGTCAAACGGATGATTAACTGTGAGAGGAACGGCCCGTTAACTGGCCAGAGTTGGTGTTATAATCTCCAATTTGATGCTATAAAAGTGTTGTATGTAAACATGCTAACGTACGCTGAGTCATGCTAATGCAGCCATGTGTTAGCATGACTGATATTAAGTAAGATAATATAATATTAAGTAGATATTAAGAGCTGAAACAATATCATATTGTTGTAGGCCAACCCTGGAAATTAGCGCAACTTTGAGGATGTTTCAAGCCTTGATGCAAACGCCTGAGTATTAAGCTAACGGTAGACTATAAATCCACACCATGGTCACAAGTCAACATATGTAGGCTACGTAAGTTAAGTGTGTAAACGTGATGACTTTTGGTTTTACTTCGTGAAATCTATCCACCTTTGTCACCTTTTTTAATATGTCAACACACTTCACCCCGTCATAATAAATACGGCCACTAGAGGTCGTCGCCAGGGTAGGAATTTCATGGCGGCCCTGGCCGTTATGCCCCACAAATAATTGTAAGTCCTACGGCCACCATTGCCTTTGTGCCCCTCATAACATCTCGAAGTTGCTTTAAACGCGTCAGAGCAGTGGTCTGGTCTCTGAACTGCATTATGCTGTGTTGACAACGGATTCAAACAGGAGCGCTGGAGAGGGGGCGGGGCTTATATCCATGTAAATACTGTGGTAGAAACCAACTGCAACAAAATGAACATATTTGACCGTGATTTAATTGTAATAGGCTACACTTTTCAAAATGATGCCGAAGTAACAAAGTACTGATACCGGTTAGTAGAAACCATGAATTAATGCTTTGACAAGTTCGCAGACAGACGGCAGGGAAACACCTTTTAAAATGCGTGTTTTCTGAATGGAGATCGGACCGACCAGGCTAACCCAGGTAAAAAAATAGTGTGCTTAAATTATACTTTTAGAAGAATGTACTAAGTACACTTTTAGATAAATGTGCTATTTTGGTCACATTCAAGTATACTAAAGTGTACTCAAGTAGTACTGGAGTATTACTTAATCATTAGTTGAGTATACTTGAAGTGTAAATAGTGTGCTAAATTGGCACAACTTTTTGTAAACTTTAAGTGTACTAAATTACACCAGTTAAAATCATGATTTATGTGCATTCGCAACATGCTTTAAGTATAATTGTATTGTATCACCAGTGTGTTGGAAATATACTTAAAAGGGCATGCCGAAGTAACAAAATACTGATACCGGTAAAAACCATGAATTAATGCTTTGACTAGTCTGCAGACAGACGGCGGGAGAAAAACCTTTTCAAATGCGTGTTTTCTGAATGGAGATCCGATCGACCAGGCTAAGCTAAGGCTGTATCTGCTCCGTCCGGACTCACAACAACGTTCTAAAGACAGAAATAAAGCAGCGAGTAATTTATTTGTAAGCTCCTCCAGGGCCTTTGTGCCATGGCATGTGGCCTTTGTGCCCTAAACAAATGTGTGGCACCAAAGGCCAAATGGCCTTGCCCCTCAAACGACAACATTCCAAGCCTGGCCGTCGCCTTAAAAAAAAAGCAACCTCTTGCAGGCAAACCGTCAATTAGGAGGTAGAGTAAGTCTTAAATATGTTAAATCTGGGGTCAAGATGACGGATGATAACGGCCATTTAGTCGCTTGATAACATTCGTTGACCAATAGCACACAGTGTTCACGTACTGTTAGCTGCAGGCCAAGAGGACCTTTGTAGCGACGGCGGAGTCTGAAAGTGGAAGCTGTCGTCAGCGCTCGACTGTTCCTCCTGATGGTGAGACTCTGATAAGGTCGCTGTGTGAAACGACTCCACGAATCAGAGTCGGTGAACCACGGATCCGTTTGCTTTAAACAGGAGTTTAGACGACACGGTGATGGCATGTCGGTTCGACCTGCACCTGAAAAAAACGATTACATGTAACACTTGGCAACCAGCGTCTGAATGAATAGACTTTATACTCACTGATGCAGAGTGTTTATTGGTTTTTCAACAAACGATGAAAGTCATTTCAGGTTCTGCAGGTTTTGTATTTTCTGACATCAGATATTTCAAAATCCTCCAATTAAACACGACATCAAACTTCTATTGAATCTTCTGAACAGGAGATCAACATATGTATAGGGAACTCAGCTTTTCAAAAATAACATTCTTAACATAGAAACAATACGACACCCTCTGTCCTCAGACCCTCTGTCCTCAGACCCTCTGTCCTCAGACCCTCTGTCCTTAGACCCTCTGTCCTCAGACCCTCTGTCCTCAGACCGTCTGTCCTTAGACCCTCTGTTCTTAGACCCTCTGTCCTCAGACCCTCTGTCCTCAGACCCTCTGTCCTCAGACCGTCTGTCCTTAGACCCTCTGTTCTTAGACCCTCTGTCCTCAGACCCTCTGTCCTCAGACCCTCTGTCCTTAGACCCTCTATCCTCAGACCCTCTGTCCTCAGACCCTCTGTCCTTAGACCCTCTGTCCTCAGACCCTCTGTCCTCAGACCCTCTGTCCTTAGACCCTCTGTCCTCAGACCCTCTGTCCTCAGACCCTCTGTCCTTAGACCCTCACATCGTAGGAAACACTTCCAAAGAAAACCCAGTTTAAGGGAACATGGAGAAACCTCAGGGAGAGCAGCAGAGGAGGATCCTCTCCAGGACGGACAGACTGCAATAGATGCCGTGTGTACATTGAAAAGATAATACATTTGCAACATGATATCAAACTTCTATTGAATCTTCTGAACAGGAGATATGTATAGGGAACTCGGCTTTTACTCCGTAGTATACAACTTGTTCTAGGAGGGATAGAAAGTTTCGGAAAGACCCGGAGCTTAAAAGAAAAGCATGACTTTTAACGTTATCTGCAGATTTTCCCAAGCTCACCACCTGCTTCAGCTTGTCAACAAAAAGGAAGACAACTAATCAAGACAAAGAAAAACTCCATCAAAGCATTATCTTGTCTATAAATATCCGAGGAGTTGCTGTAATGTGTACCTGAGCTCATGAGCAGTAAATAGGATTATATGTCTCACTTCCCATGATGGCAGATGCATTCATTCATGACGGATTGACTGATTCCAACTCTGTATCCCTATCCTGCAACTGCTGCTTCCTGGCTTCACTTTTCGCCCTCCAGCTCTTTTAGTTTCTCTCCCAGTTCTCACCGTCAGAATGAAAACAGTCCTGTGGTTTTGACGCGTGGGAAATCTTGGCTTCTCCCTGAAACAACTATTAATAACAAGCTTAGGTTGCTACCGCGTCGCTGCCAGGATTCTCTCTGGTTGACTCACGGTCTGTTTTCATCCAGAACCTTGGAGTTTCATTCAGATCCAAAAACGAGTCCGTTTGTCTGGAACTCCATGTCAATATTTCACAATGTTATCATAATTAGTTTGGCTTCTACCACTTATCATTTCAGTAGAGGTTAACACTGTGTTAGTTAAGCTAATCCATCGTGGTTTCTTGTCATGCTATCATCCCTCGCTAATTTGCATTTGAGCTGCATTTTTTAGATTTACTGGAAAATCAAGCATAGTTGGAGATATGGACATTGTGAGAAGGATAATGAAATGAAACGGTCTTAAACATATTGTCTTCAGAGATTGTGATGTTAAATATCTGTCCCTTGTGCCTTGTTATTGCACATGGAGCAGCTCTGATGCAAGACATATTTCAGACTTGACCAAACAATAAGGTTTATCATATCGTATAATGAGGATTGTTGGAATTCAGAATACGAAAATGTTAGTTGGAGATCACTGGAGTGTTCAAAGCCATTTCCAACAGCTAGCTTCCTGAAATTCACAAAACTAGTATCAACCTGGTGTATTTCATAATGTTTAATAATTAGCTTCTACAACTCACTACTTGCCATTTCAGTGGGGAATACAATCCAACTTGCAGAGGTTAACACTGTGTTAGTTAAGCTAATCCATCGTGGTTTCTTGTCATGCTATCATCCCTCGCTAATTTGCTTTTGAGCTGCATTTTTTAGATTTACTGGAAAATCAAGCATAGTTGGGTTTTCTTCGGAAGTTTTTCCAGAGGGTTTTCCAGGACAGAGGGTCTAAGGACAGAGGGTCTGAGGACAGAGGGTCTAAGGACAGAGGGTCTGAGGGACAGAGGGTCTGAGGACAGAGGGTCTAAGGACAGAGGGTCTGAGGACAGAGGGTCTGAGGACAGAGGGTCTGAGGACAGAGGGTCTAAGGACAGAGGGTCTGAGGACAGAGGGTCTAAGGACAGAGGGTCTGAGGACAGATGGGTCTGAGGACAGAGGGTCTAAGGACAGAGGTTCTAAGGACAGAGGGTCTAAGGACAGAGGGTCTAAGGACAGAGGGTCTGAGGACAGAGGGTATAAGGACAGAGGGTCTAAGGACAGAGGGTCTGAGGACAGAGGGTCTGAGGACAGAGGGTCTAAGGACAGAGGGTCTGAGGACAGAGGGTCTAATGACAGAGGGTATAAGGACAGAGGTTCTAAGGACAGAGGGTCTAAGGACAGAGGGTCTGAGGACAGAGGGTCTGAGGACAGAGGGTCTAAGGACAGAGGGTCTAAGGACAGAGGGTGTCGTATTGTCATACTGATATTCTGTACACACTGTGAAGACCACTTAGACAAATGTGGCATTTGTGATATTGGGCTATAAATAAACATTGATTGATTGATTGATTGATTGATTGGAGATATGGACATTGCGAGAAGGATAATGAAGATGAAACATGCTGAAAAGGGTCTTAAACATATTGTCTTCAGAGATTGTGATGTTAAATATCTGTTCCCTTGTTTCTTGGCTTAAACGTTTGTCCTTGTCGTTATTGAAATATTTCAGACTTGACCTAACGATAATGTTTAAACATATCGTATAATGAGGATTGTTGGTTTTCAACAAAGAAAATGTTAGTTGGAGATCACTGGAGAGTTCAATGACATGCCATTTCCAACAGCTAGTTTCCTGAAATTCACTAAAACTAGTATCGGCCTGGTGTAGTGAGGAAAATACAGCTGCACTTTTTAATGTATTGGCTTTTCTTTTATCCCCGTTTCATTTATTGACCTCTACTCTATTTAAACAGGTAGACAATGCGCTCCAGGACCTGCGCCATGGAGGGTCCCGATGACGGACACATCCAGACCACGAAAGGCTGCATCAAAGAGGAAGAGGAAAACACACCAGAGCTCACGAAGAGGAAGATGAAGGTTCAGAAACCTCAGAAACCTGCAGAGAGCAAGAAGGCAGCTCGAGATCTGTCGAAGTCTGAGTTACTGCACCTGCTGGGAATCATGGAGGGAGAAGTTCAGGTAGGAATCAGCTGTTAGCTTAGCGGTGGTGACGTGAAGTCATGTGACCGTGCTGTAGTTCCTTTATAGCCCAACATTAGCCACCTTTAGCTTAGCGGTGGTGACGTGAAGTCATGTGACCGTGCTGTAGTTCCTTTATAGCCCAACATTAGCCACCTTTAGCTTAGCGGGGGTGACGTGAAGTCATGTGACCGTGCTGTAGTTCCTTTATAGCCCAACATTAGCCTCCTTTAGCTTAGCGGTGGTGACGTGAAGTCATGTGACCGTGCTGTAGTTCCTTTATAGCCCAACATTAGCCTCCTTTAGCTTAGCGGTGGTGACGTGAAGTCATGTGACCGTGCTGTAGTTCCTTTATAGCCCAACATTAGCCACCTTTAGCTTAGCGGTGGTGACGTGAAGTCATGTGACCGTGCTGTAGTTCCTTTATAGCCCAACATTAGCCACCTTTAGCTTAGCGGTGGTGACGTGAAGTCATGTGACCGTGCTGTAGTTCCTTTATAGCCCAACATTAGCCACCTTTAGCTTAGCGGTGGTGACGTGAAGTCATGTGACCGTGCTGTAGTTCCTTTATAGCCCAACATTAGCCACCTTTAGCTTAGCGGTGGTGACGTGAAGTCATGTGACCGTGCTGTAGTTCCTTCATAGCCCAACATTAGCCGCCTTCAGCTTAGCGGTGGTTAAACATGTGCGTGTCTCAGTGTTTTTAGATGGTAGAAAATAACTTCTGCTTGTGTGTAAACTGCTGCTGGTAATGATTATCTGATGGAAGAACATCTATAACGTCCTCTCAGAGACAGGATGCTGCTGCCTCTCCCTTTGTTTCCACCCTGATGCATCTGTTAAGGCCGGATGAATATTTTCCATTAGTGATGGGACATAACACAATACAGAGCAACAGGAAGCGCTTTGTTACACATGACGGCTTTCAAATTAAAATGCTAAAAACGGACTGCATTGGTCATTTTCATCACTATGTAATTACAGAATGTAAAGGTCCCCTATAATCCTGTATTTCATTTTTCGTCAATATATTCCAGGTCTCAGATATGAATAAATGATTTTCTTGGTTTTCACCCCAAACATTGTCTTCATATGAATAACTGAACATGATATCACTTTCTACGTTCGTCAGATTAAAGCGGAGAAACCCACACAGTGATTGAGTAGATGTGTTTATCGAAAGTCTTTGTGAGGCTTGTTGTGAAAAGAGACATGTGTGTAGTTTAAATTGAAGGAAACGGCTCCCTCTGCTGGTGCAAACCTGAAAGGAGTCATTTTTGATCAGTTCACATTCAGGTCAGCATTTCCTGAGCAACCGGCTGACGTCAGAGAATCATTGTGCAAATATTACATAAATAAATATCTCCGGCGATTCAATTTAGGGTTTATTATGTGTGTGTTATAATAATTTATCTTAGATATCTTGTGTTTTTATTATTTTGTATTTGATAACTTGTGTTTATTATTTTAACCAGACTTTTTATCCAGGTGCTTTTTTAAATATAGTATGACTGAAACATCTCCGTTGGACTCCTTTGTATATTTCTGGAACATAGTGACATCATCACGGAACACTCACTCTCCTATTGGCTAATGCTCCAACACATTGTACAGGAGGAGAGGACTCTTTAAAGTAGAGAAACTACATACTGATATACACCTGAACATCAGCAGGAGAGGACTCTTTAAAGTAGAGACACTACATACTGATATACACCTGAACATCAGCAGGAGAGGACTCTTTAAAGTAGAGACGCTACATACTGATATACACCTGAACATCAGCAGGAGAGGACTCTTTAAAGTAGAGACACTACATACTGATATACACCTGAACATCAGCAGGAGAGGACTCTTTAAAGTAGAGACACTACATACTGATATACACCTGAACATCAGCAGGAGAGGACTCTTTAAAGTAGAGACACTACATACTGATATACACCTGAACATCAGCAGGAGAGGACTCTTTAAAGTAGAGACACTACTGATACACACCTGAACATCAGCAGGAGAGGACTCTTTAAAGTAGAGACACTACATACTGATATACACCTGAACATCAGCAGGAGAGGACTCTTTAAAGTAGAGACACTACATACTGATATACACCTGAACATCAGCAGGAGAGGACTCTTTAAAGTAGAGACACTACTGATACACACCTGAACATCAGCAGGAGAGGACTCTTTAAAGTAGAGACACTACATGCTGATATACACCTGAAGATGAGTATTATATATCTGTGTTGTTTGTGTCCTCAGGCCAGAGAGGACATCATCTCTCTTCTTCAGGCAGAAAGATCTAAACCTGAGGTTCTGGAGGCTCTTTACGCCTCAGCCGTCCCGACTAAACCTCTTCAGGCTCTGCAGAGAGACGCATCGCTCAGAGACAAACACACCGAGGATGTCTATGAGAAACCCATGGTCGAGGTGAGAGAGGATATATATGTTGCACTTTGTTGGCATGTAAAGTATGTCAGAGGTGTGAAGTAGTTCAGTACAAATACTTCGTATGTAAGTACATTTTTCTGGTATCAGTACTCTACTCCACTACTTATTTTGCTGACGACTTCTTACATGTTGAACCAAAATACCTGTACTTTCTACTTCTTACATGTTGAACTCAAATACCTGTACTTTCTACTTCTTACATGTTGAACTCAAATACCTGTACTTTCTACTTCTTACATGTTGAACTCAAATACCTGTACTTTCTACTTCTTACATGTTGAACTCAAATACCTGTACTTTCTACTTCTTACATGTTGAACTCAAATACCTGTACTTTCTACTTCTTACATGTTGAACTCAAATACCTGTACTTTCTACTTCTTACATGTTGAACTCAAATACCTGTACTTTCTACTTCTTACATGTTGAACTCAAATACCTGTACTTTCTACTTATTACATGTTGAACCCAAATACCTGTACTTTCTACTTCTTACATGTTGAACTCAAATACCTGTACTTTCTACTTATTACATGTTGAACTCAAATACCTGTACTTTCTACTTCTTACATGTTGAACTCAAATACCTGTACTTTCTACTTCTTACATATTGAACTCAAATACCTGTACTTTCTACTTCTCACATGTTGAACTTAAATACCTGTACTTTCTACTTCTCACATGTTGAACTCAAATACCTGTACTTTCTACTTCTTACATGTTGAACTCAAATACCTGTACTTTCTACTTATTACATGTTGAACCCAAATACCTGTACTTTCTACTTCTCTCATGTTGAACTCAAATACCTGTACTTTCTACTTCTCACATGTTGAACTCAAATACCTGTACTTTCTACTTCTTACATGTTGAACTCAAATACCTGTACTTTCTACTTCTTACATGTTGAACACAAATACCTGTACTTTCTACTTCTTACATGTTGAACACAAATACCTGTACTTTCTACTTCTCACATGTTGAACTCAAATACCTGTACTTTCTACTTTTTACATGTTGAACTCAAATACCTGTACTTTCTACTTCTCACATGTTGAACTCAAATACCTGTACTTTCTACTTCTCACATGTTGAACTCAAATACCTGTACTTTCTACTTCTCACATGTTGAACTCAAATACCTGTACTTTCTACTTCTCACATGTTGAACTCAAATACCTGTACTTTCTACTTCTCACATGTTGAACTCAAATACCTGTACTTTCTACTTCTCACATGTTGAACCCAAATACCTGTACTTTCTACTTCTTACATGTTGAACCCAAATACCTGTACTTTCTACTTCTTACATGTTGAACTCAAATACCTGTACTTTCTACTTCTTACATGTTGAACACAAATACCTGTACTTTCTACTTCTTACATGTTGAACCCAAATACCTGTACTTTCTACTTCTCACATGTTGAACCCAAATACCTGTACTTTCTACTTCTTACATGTTGAACACAAATACCTGTACTTTCTACTTTTTACATGTTGAACTCAAATACCTGTACTTTCTACTTCTCTCATGTTGAACTCAAATACCTGTACTTTCTACTTCTCTCATGTTGAACTCAAATACCTGTACTTTCTACTTTTTACATGTTGAACTCAAATACCTGTACTTTCTACTTCTCACATGTTGAACTCAAATACCTGTACTTTCTACTTCTTACATGTTGAACTCAAATACCTGTACTTTCTACTTCTCACATGTTGAACTCAAATACCTGTACTTTCTACTTCTCACATGTTGAACTCAAATACCTGTACTTTCTACTTCTCACATGTTGAACTCAAATACCTGTACTTTCTACTTCTTACATGTTGAACTAAAATACCTGTACTTTCTACTTTTTACATGTTGAACTCAAATACCTGTACTTTCTACTTCTTACATGTTGAACTCAAATACCTGTACTTTCTACTTCTCTCATGTTGAACTCAAATACCTGTACTTTCTACTTCTTACATGTTGAACACAAATACCTGTACTTTCTACTTCTCACATGTTGAACTCAAATACCTGTACTTTCTACTTTTTACATGTTGAACCCAAATACCTGTACTTTCTACTTTCACCAGAGTATTTTTAAACACGAGTATCTGTACTTCTACTTCAGTCAAGGATGTGTGTACTTTTGCCATCTCTGGATGTGTGTGTTAATAATGAGTGTGTGTGTGTAAATAATAAGTGTGTGTGAGAGTGTGTGTTAATAGTGAGTGTGTGTGTGTGTCCCTCAGCTGGAGCGTCTGGAGGACAAACAGAGGGAGACGTACCGGAGGATGCTGGAGCAGCTCCTGATGGCAGAGAAGTGTCACCGACGCACCGTGACAGACCTGGACAACGAGAAACTGAAACACAGCGACTTCATGAGCAAGAGTGACGACTTCACCAACCTGCTGGAGCACGAGAGGGAGAGGTGAGCAATACTCACCAATACTCATCAATACTTTAATATACTTCTACCTGCTGGAGAGGGAGAGGTGATCAATACTCATCAATACTTTAATATACTTCTACCTGCTGGAGAGGGAGAGGTGATCAATACTCATCAATACTTTAATATACTTCTACTGCTGGAGAGGGAGAGGTGATCAATACTCACTTTGTAGACTGCAGGGTAGCTGGTGGAGGTGCAGCTAGTCTGAAGTACTTTGTAGACTGCAGGGTAGCTGGTGGAGGTGCAGCTAGTCTGAAGTACTTTGTAGACTGCAGGGTAGCTGGTGGAGGAGCAGCTAGTCTGAAGTACTTTGTAGACTGCAGGGTAGCTGGTGGAGGTGCAGCTAGTCTGAAGTACTTTGTAGACTGCAGGGTAGCTGGTGGAGGTGCAGCTAGTCTGAAGTACTTTGTAGACTGCAGGGTAGCTGGTGGAGGTGCAGCTAGTCTGAAGTACTTTGTAGACTGCAGGGTAGCTGGTGGAGGTGCAGCTAGTCTGAAGTACTTTGTAGACTGCAGGGTAGCTGGTGGAGGTGCAGCTAGTCTGAAGTACTTTGTAGACTGCAGGGTAGCTGGTGGAGGTGCAGCTAGTCTGAAGTACTTTGTAGACTGCAGGGTAGCTGGTGGAGGTGCAGCTAGTCTGAAGTACTTTGTAGACTGCAGGGTAGCTGGTGGAGGAGCAGCTAGTCTGAAGTACTTTGTAGACTGCAGGGTAGCTGGTGGAGGTGCAGCTAGTCTGAAGTACTTTGTAGACTGCAGGGTAGCTGGTGAAGGTGCAGCTAGTCTGAAGTACTTTGTAGACTGCAGGGTAGCTGGTGGAGGTGCAGCTAGTCTGAAGTACTTTGTAGACTGCAGGGTAGCTGGTGGAGGTGCAGCTAGTCTGAAGTACTTTGTAGACTGCAGGGTAGCTGGTGGAGGTGCAGCTAGTCTGAAGTACTTTGTAGACTGCAGGGTAGCTGGTGGAGGAGCAGCTAGTCTGAAGTACTTTGTAGACTGCAGGGTAGCTGGTGGAGGTGCAGCTAGTCTGAAGTACTTTGTAGACTGCAGGGTAGCTGGTGGAGGTGCAGCTAGTCTGAAGTACTTTGTAGACTGCAGGGTAGCTGGTGGAGGTGCAGCTAGTCTGAAGTACTTTGTAGACTGCAGGGTAGCTGGTGGATTCACTCCAGGTGGAACTAAAGTCTGATTCAACACTTGGTTATATTTCACATCCTTCATCCACATCTGAGAAGTAACTAAAGGTATTAATACATGTAGTGGAGGAAAAGTACACCATGTACCTCTGAACTGTAGTGGGGTAGAAGTACAGCATAAGATGGACATACTCAAAGTACAAGTACCTCTAAGTTGTACGTGAGTATTTGAGGTGTTGTTGACGTTCTTTATCTCCGCTCTGATAACACATTCCTTCAGGCTGCGGTCAGACGCTCTGCAGGCGACGTCACGATGAAAGCATCCTCTGTGTCCTCTGTTTGCACACCGCCCCGTCCTGGGAAACTAAACCTGCACGATGTGCGTGACACACGAGACATTCAGAGAAAGCGTTTCTGTGCTTTTCAAGGCTGTGGCTTTTAGACATTTCACTAAAAGCAAAACACGTGATCTCCAGGCGGCGCGTCAAGGTCTCCTTTCAGCAAGATGCACTTTGATGTCTTCTCTCACCGTGTGTCCCCGTGTGTCCCCGTGTGTCCCCGGTGTGTCAAGACACTCTCAAAGTGATGTCTTTTCCACATCACCATGTGTCCTTGTGTGTCTCCGCTGTGTCCCCAGTGTCCCCCCGGTGTGTCCCTATTTTGTCCCCCGGTGTGTGTCCCCGTTGTGTCCCCGGTGTGTCCCCATGTGTCCCCGGTGTGTCAGGAGACTCTCAAAGTGATGTCTTCTCTACATCACCATGTGTCCCCGTGTGTCTCCGCTGTGTCCCCAGTGTGTCCCCCGTGTGTGTCCGGTGTCCCCCCGATGTGTCCCCATGTGTCCCCGGTGTGTGTCACGGTGTCCCCCCGTGTGTCCCCGGTGTGTGTCACGGTGTGTTCCCGTGTGTCCCCGGTGTGTCTCCCGGTGTCCACCATGTGTCCCCGTGTGTCCCCATGTGTCCCTGTGTGTCCCCATGTGTCCCCATGTGTCCCCGGAGACTCTCAAAGTGTCAGAAACAAACCCTCTCTCTTCTCCTCCGTACCCACATCTCTAAGAACAACGGAGCTGATCCAGATTTGCTGCGTCATGACGACATTACTAAAATGTGGGCGGGCTTTACCCCCACGGGCCAATCAGAAACGTCGCTGTCAGAAACAATGAGACGTGGTCTGTGTTCACATTAGCATGCTAACCCTCCGAGCTAACCTGTGCTGGAGAGAGAGTGTGAAGAAGCAGGAAGTCAACAGGAAGTCACCTCGTGGTAAACCTGAGAGAGAGAGAGAGAGTTTGAGCTCCATCCTGTTTCAGAGAGGATCCTTGATAGTATAATAGGAGACCTGCAAAGTGAAGGTGCGTCTCCTCGTAACACCTCTGTGATTATGTGATTGCAAAGGCTTGTGAGGATCCTCAGTAATTCCCCAACACACCGTATCGCCCCTCGCTCTCAGGCTGTGTCATCTTAACCTCGTTGATGCGTCTCTGTAAAGCAGATCTATTTATAGCCCCGAGGCAGAAGGAGCCCCGCACTCATAAAGACTGAGCCCTAAACGTTAAACCAAAATATTCTGATTACAGTCGAAGAGATTACCGTCAACAGGAAATGCTTTGACAGCGATGAATCAGACCGGTCCACCACGGGGAAATTACAGAGAATTAAACCGACATTTCTCTGAAAGCAGGCGAAGGCTATACATCCTAAGTGGGATCCGAAGCCTGAGGGAGGCATTCAGCGTCAGCGTCAAAAACAAGCACCAAACATGTGAGGCTGTGGTGTTCCTGGAGTCTCTGAAAAGTTAGGTTTATATCAAACTACTAATGTGGAGTTTAGAAAGTAACATGGTGCTTTAAGACGTTTATCCAGCGGGGAGGACGTACTCTGAAGTCAATAGCCATTTTCACGTTCACATACTTAGTTCCCCCATGGCACTACGAGCCGATCGCGTTCACTCCGGAATAACGGTACGTCCACACGGCAGCTTGAGACGAATCTTCCAACGCTTCTCTGCCCGTTGACTTTGAACGGGGATGACGTCACTTTGCCTCGCTTTTCGCCGAACTGCATTGTGGGGGAGCGAAGCGAAGATTTCCAGGATGTCCAGGATTCCAAAGTTGGGCAATGTTCAACTTTTGAAGCTGAGCTGGAATCGTCAGCCAATCAAACACGTTTATGCAAATCTGCCAGTAGAAGCGCTAGCCAATCAAACCGCGTGTAAGCAGGGAGAGCCAGACCGCAGTTCATTTCCTCATATTCCAAACGAGAAGTTACGGGAGCAAATCACCCGGTTCTTTACGACCAGAACTATTAACGGATACAAACCGGAGGAACCAGCATGGAGGGAGGGGCAGAGGCAGGGGGGGAACTGGGAGGGTTTTCGCCTGTTTGGGGAGTTTATATATATATATATATTGCTCGCATAAAATCCCCGGGGTTTTTTGCTTTGTATGTCGGGGGCGGGAGATTCATGTGATTGGTTGTTGGTCGCGTTGCTCGCAAAAAATCCCCAAGCTGTCAGACACGCCCAGCTCCAAGATCTTCAAGATTTTTGAAAAGCTGCTGTGTGGACGTACCGGAAGTCCCTGAGGGAGGATTACGCAAATGGAGCCGCTGACGTCACTTCTTCTTCTTCTGCTTTGGGTTCACTGGCAGGCCGCAACCCACTTCACGGCGTATACTGCCGCCCGGAGTCCCCGGCCGGAAGTCCCCGGAGTTGGGGAAGGCTTCAGTAGAAGCTGCTACGAAGACTCCCAGCAGCTTCTACTGTTTTCTTTTGTGTTGCCATAAGTTAGTCTCTCTGCGTTGGTGCGCGGGGCTAATGCTAATGCTAATGCTAATAATGCTAATGCTAATAATGCTAATGCCAGCAGATAAAATGGCGGCTTCACAAAACTTTTCAGAGTTTTACGGGGCGTGGTTTGCAATCCGCCCAGCCAATCAGAAATTGGAACTTTTCTCCCCAGGCGAGTCCCACCTCTCTAGCAGAGACTGACAAGGGGGTGAACGTTCTCATTGACTAAGTTCTCTGTTTGGTGTGAACGCAAAATCCAAGGAACTATCGGAACTATATGGGAAAAGTACTCCGGTGTGAAAGCGCCTAAAGTAGTAATACTACAGTGTACAAATACTCATGTAGTAAAGGTGATTTGAGACGTGATGCTAGACGTGATTTGAGACGTGATGTGAGACGTGATGTGAGACGTGATGTGAGACGTGATTTGAGACGTGATTCGAGACGTGATGTTAGCAGTGATGTTAGACGTGATGTGAGACGTGATTTGAAACGTGATGTGAGACGGGATGTTAGACGTGATGTGAGACGTGATTTGAGATGTGATTTGAGACGTGATGTGAGACGTGATTTGAGACGTGATGTGAGACGTGATGTGAGACGTGATGTGAGACGTGATGTGAGACGGGATTTGAGACGTGATTTGAGACATGATGCGAGACGTGATTTGAGACGTGATTTGAGACGGGATGTGAGACGTGATTTGAAAATGGAGAGAGATTCAGTATCTGGACCCGTTTGTGGACTTGAGGCTTGAAATGGAGACCAAAGAGAAGAGAGTTAGCATAAGTTGCTAACGTAAATTATAGCACATTTTGACAATAGATTACAAATTGCTTGGATTTGGACAGTTTGAGTGGTTTTGGTAGTTTTGGGATCGTAATGACTTCGGTGACTCTCGAGTGTGCGATCAGCGCCACCATGAGGTCAAGATGTGTGTCTTTTTTTATTGTTGCTCTCCTTGCTCTAGTTTTATTTTATACACCTTTTTATAGCTCGATAAAGAAATAGATTTTCACACTATGCTCCTTTTAACTTTGACAACAAATGGCCTCAACATTTTAATTTAATTTCTTCTCTTGCACTCCATATAGCAGGACATCAAGTCAAACACCACGAACAAACTATTCTTTTTACCTCTTTGACGGGAAAAATCGATATAAATTGGACTATGAATGATATATAAACAAACCCATTTGTAAACGTATTCAGAATATAGAAAGGACAGGATAAGTATTAAATAAATGGAGCGTAATGTTCACGTTTGGCTTCCAAACTATAAGAGAATAGGCGATCGAAACACCTCAAAAGGTAAATGCACGTATCTACCTTCGATTGGATGCGACTCATCTGAAAGCAGAACAGCAAAGACATCTCACATTTGAGCAGTCTGTATTTCTGTAGTTTGCTTCATGAGCCCTTGACCCTGAGTGAGAGAGAGGAAGAACCTGCTCCTCTCCCCCTCAGTGTCCAAACAAGGGCAGCGTCTCTGAGCCATATATGGAGGGTGGATTACATCAGCAGCAGAACACAGAGTTAGCACATCCACCTGGTGTCGTCTCTCAGGCTTCGGCTGCCTCCTCTCTGACTGTGGGAGTCTGACAGGAAGCAGATTACCGCCTGCTTGGGCTTTAGAAGCAGATCAACCTGCTCTGCTTCCACACCGCTCGGTAAGCTTCACAGATTTGTTTGGCAGGGGGAAGAAGTTTAGTCGGGAACAGAAACCCTTGTTGTGCTGAAACCTGACGTGAGCCATGTGCTCAAGACTCGCGCTGGGATACGTTAACCATCGACAGGACGCTGAAGCGTTTGCACTTTGTTTGCAACAGCTTTGAAGAATGTGCACTTATGCAACGACTGCACTGTTTAAATGTCATGCAACTCTGTCCTGCTTTAAAGAGTCCTCTCCTGCTGATGTTCAGGTGTATATCAGTGTGTAGTGTCTCTACTTTAAAGAGTCCTCTCCTGCTGATGTTCAGGTGTATATCAGTATGTAGTGTCTCTACTTTAAAGAGTCCTCTCCTGCTGATGTTCAGGTGTATATCAGTATGTAGTGTCTCTACTTTAAAGAGTCCTCTCCTGCTAATGTTCAGGTGTATATCAGTATGTAGTGTCTCTACTTTAAAGAGTCCTCTCCTGCTGATGTTCAGGTGTATATCAGTATGTAGTGTCTCTACTTTAAAGAGTCCTCTCCTGCTGATGTTCAGGTTTATATCAGTATGTAGTGTCTCTACTTTAAAGAGTCCTCTCCTGCTGATGTCCAGGTGTATATCAGTATGTAGTGTCTCTACTTTAAAGAGTCCTCTCCAGCTGATGTTCAGGTGTATATCAGTATGTAGTGTCTCTACTTTAAAGAGTCCTCTCCTGCTGATGTTCAGGTGTATATCAGTAGTGTCTCTACTTTAAAGAGTCCTCTCCTGCTGATGTTCAGGTGTATATCAGTGTGTTGTGTCTCTACTTTAAAGAGTCCTCTCCTGCTGATGTTCAGGTGTATATCAGTGTGTTGTGTCTCTACTTTAAAGAGTCCTCTCCTGCTGATTTTCAGGTGTATATCAGTATGTAGTGTCTCTACTTTAAAGAGTCCTCTCCTGCTGATGTTCAGGTGTATATCAGTATGTAGTGTCTCTACTTTAAAGAGTCCTCTCCTCTGATGTTCAGGTGTATATCAGTATGTAGTGTCTCTACTTTAAAGAGTCCTCTCCTGCTGATGTTCAGGTGTATATCAGTATGTAGTGTCTCTACTTTAAAGAGTCCTCTCCTCTGATGTTCAGGTGTATATCAGTGTGTTGTGTCTCTACTTTAAAGAGTCCTCTCCTGCTGATGTTCAGGTGTATATCAGTGTGTTGTGTCTCTACTTTAAAGAGTCCTCTCCTGCTGATTTTCAGGTGTATATCAGTATGTAGTGTCTCTACTTTAAAGAGTCCTCTCCTGCTGATGTTCAGGTGTATATCAGTATGTAGTGTCTCTACTTTAAAGAGTCCTCTCCTCTGATGTTCAGGTGTATATCAGTATGTAGTGTCTCTACTTTAAAGAGTCCTCTCCTGCTGATGTTCAGGTGTATATCAGTATGTAGTGTCTCTACTTTAAAGAGTCCTCTCCTCTGATGTTCAGGTGTATATCAGTATGTAGTGTCTCTACTTTAAAGAGTCCTCTCCTGCTGATGTTCAGGTGTATATCAGTATGTAGTGTCTCTACTTTAAAGAGTCCTCTCCTCTGATGTTCAGGTGTATATCAGTATGTAGTGTCTCTACTTTAAAGAGTCCTCTCCTGCTGATGTTCAGGTGTATATCAGTATGTAGTGTCTCTACTTTAAAGAGTCCTCTCCTCTGATGTTCAGGTGTATATCAGTATGTAGTGTCTCTACTTTAAAGAGTCCTCTCCTCTGATGTTCAGGTGTATATCAGTATGTAGTGTCTCTACTTTAAAGAGTCCTCTCCTGCTGATGTTCAGGTGTATATCAGTATGTAGTGTCTCTACTTTAAAGAGTCCTCTCCTCTGATGTTCAGGTGTATATCAGTATGTAGTGTCTCTACTTTAAAGAGTCCTCTCCTCTGATGTTCAGGTGTATATCAGTATGTAGTGTCTCCATGCTTTAATGTTCAAAAAGCTCTTTATTGTTCTCATACTGTCTGTGCTGCAGCACCTCTTTTCACCCTCTGTCTGAAACCAGAGCCCAGTCTGCTCTGATTGGTTAGCTGGCCGGCTCTGTTGTGATTGGTCGACCTCTTTTAGAGATGTCCCACCCCTTAGCCTAATCATGTACAATGTGGTGGAGGCGCTAGCCAATAGAATGAGTGTTACATTCGGATGTTGACAATTATAAAAAGTTCTGAATAACTCTCAACTCACTTTAGACTTTGAGAAATGTTTTACAGACCAACAGTTAATCGTTAATTGCACGGCTCATCACTTATTGACCACAAATAAGAGCACCACTTGGAGATGGCCCATCACGTACAAAGTGTTGAAGCTGCTAGCCAGTAGCAGCGCGAGTGTTTTATTAAATTAACTAACATGTTTTTCTGTCTGTGTTTCAGACTCAAAAGGCTGCTGGAGCAGGAGAAGGGCTACCAGGCTCGTAAGGACACGGATCACAACCGGCGGCTGGAGAAAATTCGAGCGGAGCTGGTGAAACTCAAGTCTTTCGCCCTGATGTTGGTGGACGAGAGGCAGCTGCACATTGAGCAAATCGACCAACAGACCCAGAAGATCCAGGACTTCGTTCAGAAGCTTCAGGAGAAAGAGCATCGTCTATCGGCCGTCAGCGAAACCGCCAAAGAAGACGGACAGAAACTCCTCAACCTGGAGAAGGAACTGGAGCACAGGGCGGCTACATGTGCACAGGAACACGAGGAAGTGACGGCAAAACTGACAAACGAGGAGTCCCAAAGCCGGCAGCTCAGACTGAAGATGGCCGGATTGGCGCACACGATCGAAGAGTTCGAGGAGAGGAATAAGTTGCTGCAGAAATCCGAAGAAGACCTGCAGGAGCTGAGGGAGGAGATCAGCAAAGGGGAATGCGGGGACTCGTCTCTCATCACCGAACTGGAGAACCTGCGGAAGAAGGTTCTGGAGATGGAGGGCAAGGATGAGGAGATAACCAAAACAGAGACTCAGTGCAGGGAGCTGAGGAAAAGGCTGCAAGGAGAGGAGAACCATAGCAAGGAGCTGAGGCTGGAGGTGGAGAAGCTGCAGAGCAGGATGGTGGAGCTGGAGAAGCTGGAGGGGGCGTTCTGTAGAAGCACCACGGAGTGCGCCCAGCTTCATGCCATCCTGGAGAAAGAGAAACGTGTCGTGAAGGATCTGGCCGGCGAGCTGGAGGCGGTGAAAAGTCGCTTGAAGGAACTGGACGGATCGGAGACGAGGTTTGAAAAGGCAGAGGCGCTCTTAAAAGACGACCTGATGAAGTTGAAGTCCTTCGCAGTGATTCTGGTGGATGACAGGAAGAATATGGCGGAGAGACTTAAACAAGAAGAACAAAGAAGCGAGGATTCAAGCAAGATGTTTAAAGCAGAGCAAGGCAAAGTTACAGAGGTCACGGAGAAGCTGATCGAGGAGAGCAAGACACTTCTTAGATTCAAATCAGAAATGGAGGTCAAGGTGTCGACGCTCGTTAAAGAGAAAGACGAGTTGAAGACTCAACTCGCAAGTGAAGAGGAAAAGTGCAAGCAGATGAATACCGAACTTGGTGGTATGAAAATAAGAATGGACGAGGAGAAGTCGTTCAACAACAGAAACCCAGACGAAGACAACAAAGTCAAAGAGCTCACGATAGAAATCGAAAGACTTAAAAGCAGGCTGAAACAACTTGAAGTGGTCGAAGGGGATTTAATGAAGACGGAGGACGAGTACGATCTACTGGAGAAGAAATTCAGAACGGAGCAGGACAAAGCCAACGCTCTTTCAAAGATTCTGGAAGAAATGAAAAGTCAGACGGCCAGGAACAAGGCCATCGAGAAAGGAGAGGTCACAAGTCCCGAGGCCGAGCTGAGAGTCCGCTGCAAGTCGGAGGAAGCGAAAACCAGAGAGCTGCAAACTGACGTCCGGGCTTTGAAGGAGAAGATCCACGAGCTGATGAACAAGGAGGACCAGCTCTCTCAGCTGCAGGTGGATTACTCTGTCCTGCAGCTGAGGTTCATGGAGGAGGAGGAGAAGAAGCGGAGCATGGGCTACGATTTTGCAAACCTCGCCAACGAGCTGGAAGCCACGAAGCGCTATAGTCGCGCCTTGAGACCTAGTATGAACGGGAAGAGGATGGTAAACGTCCCGGTGACCTCCACGGCAGTACAAACAGATGAGATTATTGGCGAACAAGCGGAGGACGACACCGCCGCGGGATTTATCCGTAAATCAGTCCTCGAGGAAAACCACCTTATGAACAACCTCAGACAACAGGGTCTAAAAAAGCCGGCAGTTCTTGAGCGATTCCCTCCAGCGTCCGCAGATCTGACGGACAAAAAGTCCTGGATACCGTGGATGAAAAAGAAAGCGGCTATTAGTCTCACTCAGACTCTGACTGACAAGATGAATCGGGCGTCCTTGATCAATCCGCCGGAGACGAGACGGCCGTGTCAACCATTGCATATTCGAGTTACCCCGGATCACCTGAACAGCACCGCCACCTTGGAGATAACCAGTCCCCGGGCGGAGGACTTCTTCTCCAGCACCACCATCATCCCAACGCTCGGAATCCAGAAACCTCGCATTACAATTGTCCCAAAGACGCCAATGACAATGGCTTCGAAGAGCAAGGAGGCTTCGGGAGGCTTCGATCGAGCCAAATCTCCAGTCACGATCACGTCCATGTCCAGTGCCAAAAGTCCAGACAAGTCCAATGCTTGCAGTCCTTTGGAAAGACTTAAATCGCCAGTGTCCTTTATTAGGGTTAGCTCCATCCCTGTGGCTGAAACAGGTGCCGCACCTGAGCCGAAGGACACGACTGCCAGCCGACCCACGATGATCAACATGACACCCGACAAGTTACCTTTCAGGAAGTACAACGCCAGCAGCAGCATCATCACCACGGAGGACAACATGATCCACATCCACCTGGGTCCGCAGTACAAGAGGCCTTCGGAGGGATGCAGCAGTTCGGTGTTGACGCTCAGATCTTCAGAAAGCAGCAAGGAGGTGTCAACAGGAACCGTGCTGCGCTCACCACGACAATCATTGGTCGGGAAGACGATTCAGAGCAAGATGACGAGCAGCATAACGATCACCCCGATCTCCTCCACGTCCCCCAGACCAGCACCTCCAACGGTGAGACCATCAAGTCCAACTCCAACACGTGTTCCTGCATACCTCTGAATGTCACTGGCAATAAGGTACAGGCAGACATTCAAGGTGCTCAGATCTTGTACTTGAGTAAAAGTAGAAGTACTCAGATCTTGTACTTGAGTAAAAGTAGAAATACTCAGATCTTATACTTGAGTAAAAGTAGAAGTACTCAGATCTTGTACTTGAGTAAAAGTAGAAGTACTCAGATCTTGTGCTTGAGTAAAAGTAGAAGTACTCAGATCTTATACTTGAGTAAAAGTAGAAGTACTCAGATATTGTACTTGAGTAAAAGTAGAAGTACTCAGGTCTTGTTCTTGAGTAAAAGTAGAAGTACTCAGGTCTTGTACTTGAGTAAAAGTAGAAGTACTCAGATCTTGTTCTTGAATAAAAGTAGAAGTACTCAGATCTTATACTTGAGTAAAAGTAGAAGTACTCAGATTTTGTACTTGAGTAAAAGTAGAAGTACTCAGATTTTGTACTTGAGTAAAAGTAGAAGTACTCAGATCTTGTGCTTGAGTAAAAGTAGAAATACTCAGATCTTATACTTGAGTAAAAGTAGAAGTACTCAGATCTTGTACTTGAGTAAAAGTAGAAGTACTCAGATCTTGTACTTGAGTACAAGTAGAAGTACTCATATCTTGTACTTGAGTAAAAGTAGAAGTACTCAGATCTTATACTTGAGTAAAAGTAGAAGTACTCAGATCTTGTACTTGAGTAAAAGTAGAAGTACTCAGATCTTGTACTTGAGTAAAAGTAGAAGTACTCAGATATTGTACTTGAGTAAAAGTAGAAGTACTCAGGTCTTGTTCTTGAGTAAAAGTAGAAGTACTCAGGTCTTGTTCTTGAGTAAAAGTAGAAGTACTCAGGTCTTGTTCTTGAGTAGAAGTACTCAGGTCTTGTTCTTGAGTAAAAGTAGAAGTACTCAGATATTGTACTTGAGTAAAAGTAGAAGTACTCAGGTCTTGTTCTTGAGTAAAAGTAGAAGTACTCAGATCTTATACTTGAGTAAAAGTAGAAGTACTCAGATCTTGTGCTTGAGTAAAAGTAGAAGTACTCAGATCTTGTCCTTGAGTAAAAGTAGAAGTACTCAGATATTGTACTTGAGTAAAAGTAGAAGTACTCAGATCTTGTACTTGAGTAAAAGTAGAAGTAGTCAGATCTTATACTTGAGTAAAAGTAGAAGTACTCAGATCTTATACTTGAGTAAAAGTAGAAGTACTCAGATCTTGTACTTGAGTAAAAGTAGAAGTACTCAGATCTTATACTTGAGTAAAAGTAGAAGTACTCAGATTTTGTACTTGAGTAAAAGTAGAAGTACTCAGATTTTGTACTTGAGTAAAAGTAGAAGTACTCAGATCTTGTGCTTGAGTAAAAGTAGAAATACTCAGATCTTATACTTGAGTAAAAGTAGAAGTACTCAGATCTTGTACTTGAGTAAAAGTAGAAGTACTCAGATCTTGTACTTGAGTAAAAGTAGAAGTACTCGGATATTGTACTTGAGTAAAAGTAGAAGTACTCAGGTCTTGTTCTTGAGTAAAAGTAGAAGTACTCAGGTCTTGTTCTTGAGTAAAAGTAGAAGTACTCAGGTCTTGTTCTTGAGTAAAAGTAGAAGTACTCAGATATTGTACTTGAGTAAAAGTAGAAGTACTCAGATCTTGTACTTGAGTAAAAGTAGAATTACTCAGATCTTGTACTTGAGTACAAGTAGAAGTACTCATATCTTGTACTTGAGTAAAAGTAGAAGTACTCAGATCTTATACTTGAGTAAAAGTAGAAGTACTCAGATCTTGTACTTGAGTAAAAGTAGAAGTACTCAGGTCTTGTTCTTGAGTAAAAGTAGAAGTACTCAGATATTGTACTTGAGTAAAAGTAGAAGTACTCAGATCTTGTACTTGAGTAAAAGTAGAATTACTCAGATCTTGTACTTGAGTACAAGTAGAAGTACTCATATCTTGTACTTGAGTAAAAGTAGAAGTACTCAGATCTTATACTTGAGTAAAAGTAGAAGTACTCAGATCTTGTACTTGAGTAAAAGTAGAAGTACTCAGATCTTGTACTTGAGTAAAAGTAGAAGTACTCAGATATTGTACTTGAGTAAAAGTAGAAGTACTCAGGTCTTGTTCTTGAGTAAAAGTAGAAGTACTCAGGTCTTGTTCTTGAGTAAAAGTAGAAGTACTCAGGTCTTGTTCTTGAGTAGAAGTACTCAGGTCTTGTTCTTGAGTAAAAGTAGAAGTACTCAGATATTGTACTTGAGTAAAAGTAGAAGTACTCAGATCTTGTCCTTGAGTAAAAGTAGAAGTACTCAGATATTGTACTTGAGTAAAAGTAGAAGTACTCAGATCTTGTCCTTGAGTAAAAGTAGAAGTACTCAGATCTTGTACTTGAGTAAAAGTAGAAGTACTCAGATCTTGTACTTGAGTAAAAGTAGAAGTACTCAGATCTTGAGTAAAAGTAGAAATACTCCTGGAACGCGGCTCGAGCTACAAGCTGGCTCTTGCAACACAAGGTCAACAGTTCCAACAGGACTTTCCCAAAACAAGTATTTATTTACCAACACAGTGTTTACAACAACAATAAAACAAACACCGGAGCGGTGTCCTGGTGCACGGAGCAGGGCAGCCGAGGGAGAGAGCCTGTTCTGAGGCCTCAAACAGTGCCACCAGGTGCCCCAGGTGGGGCTCATCACTGCTGAAGGGTTACAACAGCACCACCTGGTGGACAACCACACTGATCCGAGTTCAAATCTTCTCCGAAAATCGCTTTAATGTTTTCTTTCTTCTCTTCCAGCCCGTCTCGGAAGTGCTCGCTCCTCGCGGCGCGGCCACTCGGATCCCGATGTGTATGAAAGGTATGAAACCCAACAGCAAGGCGGTCTTGGGCGTTTCGACGGTGACGAGGTTAGAGTCGAGGGCCGAGAGCCAGTCGATGAAAATTGAGCTGAGGAAGTCGACGCTGTGCGGCTCGTCTTCTGCGACAGGGGGCAAAAGCTGAGGGGACTCAAACAATGCTAAGATAAGATAAAATGGACCTTTATGAATCCTCGTGGAAGTTCAGCGGTTTGAAGAGCGACAGGGTGAGAAGGAAGAAACAGATTCACACACGAGAGATGAGATGCATGGTTCGTTGAATCGGCTGCGAGGGCAGACCGTAACGCACACATGGGACTCGCTTTCCAAACACTACTTCCTTTCACCTCCAGCTTCTCTCATTTCTCCTGACTGCACGTCTCGAGCGCATGAACTCCATCTCGGGGATTATCTCTGGCCGAAATGTAGCTTTGGATTGGTTCTACTTTTCGCCACCGGACGTTTCCAGCTACTGTGAAGTGTTTGTGAACGGCCGTGATTTGTGAAAAGGCGCCTGAATAAAAACTATTTATCTCTGAGACAAGTGTGGCATTGCTGCGTTGGTGTGTGTGTGTGTGTGTGTGTGTGTGTGTGAGATCATAGTAACCCATAATGCTAAACCAAATCAACAATCACTTGATGATGTTTCCGGAGCTCGTGTGGAAGTGCGTGAAGTTAAAGTCAAACAAAGCGTAGCGTTCAGCGGCTCCTGTATCTGAATGAACAGACGGGATGGAAGTCGGGCGAAGGCAGAAATGAAAGGTTCTTTACTCGGGTCTTTTTCAACATGCTTCACATTAAAAGCTGCGCCACTTGTTCCGTAATAACTCAGATACATGCGCAGACATTTTCTAAGACAACGACTTTCATATCCAGACCTGGATGAACAACGTGAAACAAAGGAACTTCAGACGTGATCACCGACGGCAACAGGAGCAGCTCCAAGCTGAATAGTGAATGCTGTTACTGCAAAAAGAATGGTGTCTCGGCTTAGAGAGCATCTAGCGCCCTCTTGTGGACAGATACATACGAATGTCAGGAAGTCATATTCATACAATACTGCAACTTCAGCACTAATCATGAAGCCAGCGTCTCTGCCAGCATCTCATGTTTCTGTAAGAGGAGACGAGACGACTTCCATCTCAACTTTAATGATCTCATAACAGCCAGGGGAATAATGGAGATGCTGCTGATGTGAGGAAACAGGAGTGTGTGAAGGAGAGAGAGAGAGGGGGGGGAGAGATAGAGAGGGGGGGGAGAGAGAGGGGGGGGGAGAGAGAGAGAGAGAGGGGGAGAGAGAGAGAGGAGGGGGAGAGATAGAGGGGGGGAGAGAGAGATAGAGAGACAGACAGAGAGAGAGAGAGAGAGAGAGGGGGGAGAGAGAGAGAGATAGAGGGGGGAGAGAGAGAGACAGAGAGAGAGGAGGGGAGAGAGATAGAGAGACAGAGAGAGAGGGGGGGGAGAGAGATAGAGAGAGAGAGATAGAGAGAGGGGGGAGAGAGAGAGAGGGGAGAGAGAGAGAGGGGGAGAGATAAAGAGGGGGGGAGATAGAGATAGAGAGAGATCTTGTACTTGAGTAAAAGTAGAAGTACTCAGATCTTGTACTTGAGTAAAAGTAGAAGTACTCACATCATGTACTTGAGTAAATAGTAAAAGTAGAAGTACTCACTCATATTAAAAGTACTCATGTTAACGTCGCCTTCACGGAAACCCGTGTGTTGTACTCCCCAGGTTCGCTGATGGACGGCAGACGCTGATCTGAGGTCTGAGGAAGCTGCAGACGGGGACGCAGCCGAACGAGGCCTCCGTTTGAATCGAGAGCTTTCAGTCGAGATCAAATCTGCTGCGTGACTTCTCTAATAATATTATAACATGTAGTATTTGGACGTTCCCCGGACGACACCCCCCGTCCTCGAGCACACTTCTTCATCGCTTTTTCACCAAGTGTCATTTTGTGTGTCTTGGAAAGTTTTGAAATGAAGTTTGGATTTGGCTCAAAACTGTCTGAAAATACCGTTTTCCTTTTGCTTAAAGGAACAGAATCAGCCTGTCTGATATCGAGCTGAACTCTGAAGCTCAACGATGAGGTCATGGACATTTAGGAATACGCTTTTCTGCTTTCTTTATTACGGTATTTTAATGTTAAAATACAGCCTGTGCTTTCTTTAAATTGAGTAATTTGGTTCATAGTTTAAAACGCACTGTAACGCATCATAATACAACAAGGGGGTTTGGTTAACTGTACGGAAAGCAACGGCATGGAAATGGAAAGTATATTTCATGTTTTAATTAACATAAAGGGCTCATAATTGTCTTATTATTATTAGTCTCTTACAGGGTTGGGTTGTAACGGAATACATGTAACGGCGTTACGTAACTGTATTCAGCTCGCGTTACATTTGAAAAACGAGTAATGAATACAGTTACTTTCGTAAACCTGAAGTGAGTACATTTTGGATTACTTATTGGAATTATTGGTGGAAAGATTTCCTCTCAACATGTAATATTCATTACTAAAGGTACAGCCGAATCGAATCATCAGAGCCGCCGCAGATGGACCAAAAAAGCGTTTGAAAAAAAATCGCGGGTCCGCTCGCTCAGTGAAACAATAACAACGAAACATGGAGGAACAACAGTCTGCGTTTACATCGCGTGTGTGTGTAGGTGTGTGTGGTTAAAACACATCAGCCTGCGGTCGCTCTTTAGCCTTACTAATGATTATTTCTGAAGGTACACACAGTGAAGACGGTGCGTGAAAGGCGGTGCGCGCTCCTCTTCTCAGAGGCGGAGTTAACCCTCCCGCTGCCTCCTGGCGCTGCAGAGAGGTCATGAAGTGAAGGAGGTGTTGCTTCTATAAAACAGCTGTGGGCAGCAGATACTGTGAGAGTCACGGACATGAATTCATAGATCAAGGCAGACTGGTGCACACACTCCTGTTTTGCCGATCCGGTGCTTAAACTATAGCGCTACACCCCTGGCCGAAATGTCCTTAAAATGAAGTCCGAGTTCGACATTTTAATTCATGTCCTGCCAACACTGGCAGGACAGAAGGCGACACGCCCGTTCTAAGCCGTGTCCTCACTCCTCACATCCCAAGCTGCATCCCCAACACGTGTATCATGTTGTGACATCGTTTCAGATGTGATGTTTCAGTGTGCTCTTGATACGCCATTAAAACAGTAAAACACGTTCAGTTTCCTTTTGCTTTTTGTGTCTCCTGTTCACCAACACATACCCAGGAAAAAGAAAGTAATCCAAAAGTAATCTAAAAGTAATCTGATTACGTTTTTTAAGGCACGTAACTGTAACTGTATTCGGATTACTTTCAGAGCCATGTAATCAGTAATCAGTAACTGATTACATTTACAAAGTAACCCTCCCAACCCTGGCCTCTTATCTGTTGGAGCTGTCCAATAAAATGAGAATATTATCCACATTAAAGACTATTTGAGTAGTTTTGTTGTGACTGTGCTGACAGACATCACACACACACACACCACACACACACACACACACACACACACACACACACACACACACACACACACACACACACACACACACACACACACACACACACACACACACACACACACACTGAGAAGTTCGGTCATCAGGGAGGGACTCGGAGTTGAGCCGCTCCTCCTTCGCGTCAAAAGAAGCCAGTTGAGGTGGTTCGGGCACCTAGTTAGGATGCCACCTGGGCGCCTCCCTAGGGAGGTGCTCCAGGCACGTCCAGCTGGGAGGAGACCGAGGGGTAGACCTAGGACCAGATGGAGGGATTATATCTCTTCGCTGGCCTGGGAGCGCCTTGGGATCCCCCAGTCAGAGCTAGTTGATGTGGCCAGGGGAAAGAAAGTTTGGGGCTCTCTGCTGGAACTGCTACCCCCGCGACCCGACCACGGATAAGCGGGAGAAGATGGATGGATGGATAAATTAGTCTCTCTCCGTTGGTGCGCTGGGCTAATGCTAATAATGCTAACGCAAGCAAATAAAATGGCGGCTTCACAAAACTTTTCGGAGTTTTACGGGCCGTGGTTTGCAATTCTCCCGGCCAATCAGAGATTGGAACCTTTTCTCGCCAGGAAAGTACCACCTCTCTAGCAGGCACTAAAAAGGGGTCAAAAGGTTCCCGAGAACTAAGTTCTAGTTCCAGATCTTTCTGGTGTGAAAGCAAAATCTCAAGATCTATCGGAACTATTCCTGGGAAAAGCACTCCGGTGTGAAAGCGCCTCTTGTTTTTCTGAATACATGTAAGAAATTGGACTTCCTGTGATGAGTTTCAACAAATGTTTTTATAATATCTCCTCTGTCAAGTCCTCTCCTCATGTCAAAGTGTACAATATTTAAAATGTCATGAAAGAACATTTTTGCATTGTAACTTAAAAGGTAAAATACCATTGAACAGATTATAAAGCTTGAAGGTAGCTTTTAATGTAAGAGATGTTAATGCAATATGTGTGTGACCTAATGGTAAATGGATGTTTTCCAACCTGAGGGTCAGTGGTTCAACTCCCAGCATGCTCTATTGTTTTGTTATTTTACCTCACTGAGCCAAGCCCCCAGGAAGTGCGCCGGACTCTGTGCCCAATATTCGTTGTGTCCAAACGGCGGTACTGCAACTTCCGTATCAGTCCGTGACGTCACCAGGCCCAACAATACTTTTCCCCATTGACTAACATGGGGAAAGAGACGGATTATTTTTTTAAAGTAAATAAACTACGAACAATTGTATAGCCCTTAATAAAATCATTCGGTCCTTAAAGTTTTAAAATGCACTAAAAGTCGAATCTATTCTCTCTCTCCATTCATTCTAGTGAGCCGAGAGTGGGAGCTTGGGGGCGTGGCTTAATGTCAGGAGGCGGGGCTTAAGGGGCGCATGCTCTATGAGCGCACATACTGGTACTTCTGCTCTGACAGCCAGGCATGACGGGTAATCTGTGACGTTTCGCTCTCTCAAAAGAGACCTGCCGGGTAGGAACTCTTGCAAATTCTTTCAAAAATAATATCTCTCGCAAACTCTTGTAAAAACGTTTTTAATTGTGGTGTAAAAAATGGAAAAAGGTAGAAAGATATTTAGGCTTGATTCCAGTTTTTTCTGAAGAACATATTCAGGAGACCAATCAGATATACAACGATTAGACGATAATGGTGATAGATTTGGCACAAAGTAAGAAAAGTACATATACTTATTTCACATGCTTTTATTCTATGATATTACAGTTTCAAAGGCAGGTGATGCAGTTTTCAGAATTCATCAGATAATCTCAATGATGCGTTGGTGAGCTGTTTCAGTGGAAACATTTACAGAAAAAGATGCAATGATCACAATCTGATAAAACAGTGTATACAACGCCCATCCCCTAAAACATATACATTGATAACATTAAAGGTCTCCTCCATGCATTTTGCATGATAGGAGACCTTTAAATTATATTGAACCTGATTTAAAATCAAATGGTCTAATGAGGTGATGCCTGCTCGGGCTGATTGACAGGAGAGATGATCAGAGGGGCAGAGTTTTGACCACTTTGGTTGTTACAAGGATTAAAGAATGGGTAGAGCTTCTCTTTGAAGCCGCAGCCAGTGAAGGAGTAGATCAGAGCTGCAACAATGCTACAATGAAAATATATAATGAATAGCTCAATGGGCGTTGATTATCTAAGTCACCAATGAGTCTGTCCACTTTTAGTTTAGTTTTTAAAAACACATTTTAAACTTTAGCCAGAAATGTTGGTTTTATGTCAGGATGGCCGATCGGTCTAAGGCGCTAGACTCAAGGTTGACTCCTTCCTGAGTAAAAAGGGACTTCTGGTCTCCACATGGAGGCGTGGGTTCAAATCCCACTTCTGACAGTGATTTTTACCTGCAGGTCACATCTCTGAGTTTAATGTCTGTTTACAAGTCATTTGTAAAGTTGAGACTGAATAATGCAGATTTTTGTGTCAGGATGGCCGAGCAGTCTAAGGCACCACACTCAAGGACTGGCTCCTTCCTGAGCAAAGGGACTTCTGGTCCCCACATGAAGGCGTGGGTTCAAATCCCACTCCTGACAGAGTGTTTGACCTGGGCTTTAGCCACCCGTTGGGCCGTAGCATTTGAGGGTGTATTAATCCTTTCACCTCCAGGTTGGGTTTGTTGGGTCAATGTGTGCACGGCAGAACTAGGGTAAAACGAGAAAGCCTAGAGAAGGGTGTTTTGGATTGCCCTTCAATCTAGCTCAGTCGGTAGAGCATGAGACTTTTAATCTCAGGGTCGTGGGTTCGAGCCCCACGTTGGGCTGCATTATTTTAGGGCGTCTTGATTCAAGATCCGTCAGACCAGTTGTTTCCAAACCTTGAACCTTCAGCTTTGCAATCGGAATGCAATCGGCTCTTCCATCTGAAACGGAACATGTTGGCCTATATTGGCACTTTTGCTAGTCCGGCTAGCTCAGTCGGTAGAGCATGAGACTCTTAATCTCAGGGTCGTGGGTTCGAGCCACACGTTGGGCTGCAGTATTTTAGGGTGTCTTGATTCTCGATCCGTCAGACCAGTTGTTTCCAAACCTTGAACCTTCACCTCCAGGTTTGATTCATTGAGTAAATGCGAACACCCCAGAACTAGGTCAAAACGAGAAAGCCTTGAGAACGGTGTTTCGGTTTGCCCTTCAATCAAACTCTGTAGCCCTTTTTTTGCAATCGGAGTGCAATCGGCCCTTCCTTCTGAATTTCTAAACTGTGAGAAATAGATCAGTGGGTGTTGTATTTCAAAGTTCCCATAGGTCAACCAGTAAACCTTTTATTCTGTACAGCAATAAAAGTCAGAAAACCCTAATAATGAAAAACCCTTACAATGAAAATATATGATGAATAGCTCAATGGGCGTTGATTATCTAAGTCACCAATGAGTCTGTCCACTTTTAGTTTAGTTTTTAAAAACACATTTTAAACTTTAGCCAGAAATATTCGTTTCATGTCAGGATGGCCGAGCGGTCTAAGGCGCCAGACTCAAGGTTGACTCCTTCCTGAGTAAAAAGGGACTTCTGGTCTCCACATGGAGGCGTGGGTTCAAATCCCACTCCTGACAGAGTGTTTTACCTGGGCTTTAGCCACCCGTTGGGCCGTAGCATTTTAGGGTGTATTAATCCTTTCACCTCCAGGTTGGGTTTGTTGGGTCAATGTGTGCACGGCAGAACTAGGGCAAAATGAGAAAGCCTAGAGAAGGGTGTTTTGGTTTGCCCTTCAATCAAACTCTTTTAGCCCTTTTTTGCAATCGGAGTGCAATCGGCCCTTCCTTCTGAATTTCTAAACTTTGAGAAATAGATCAGTGGGTGTTGTATTTCAAAGTTCCCATTGGTCAACCATTAAACCTTTTATTCTGTACAGCCACCGGTTGGGCCGTAGCATTTTTAGGGTGTATTAATCCTTTCACCTCCAGGTTGGGTTTTTTGGGTCAATGTGTGCACGGCAGAACTAGGGTAAAACGAGAAAGCCTAGAGAAGGGTGTTTTGGATTGCCCTTCAATCAAACTCTGTCGCCTTTTTTTGCAATCGGAATGCAATCGGCTCTTCCATCTGAAATGGAACATGTTGGCCTATATTGGCACGTTAGCTAGCCCGGCTAGCTCAGTCGGTAGAGCATGAGACTCTTAATCTCAGGGTCGTGGGTTCGAGCCCCACGTTGGGCTGCAGTATTTTAGGGTGTCTGGATTCTAGATCCTTCAGACCAGTTGTTTCCAAACCTTGAACCTTCACCTCCAGGTTTGATTCATTGAGTAAATGCGAACACCCCAGAACTAGGGCAAAACGAGAAAGCCTAGAGAAGGGTGTTTCGGTTTGCCCTTCAATCAAACTCTGTCGCCCTTTTTTTGCAATCGGAGTGCAATCGGCCCTTCCTTCTGAATTTCTAAACTTTGAGAAATAGATCAGTGGGTGTTGTATTTCAAAGTTCCCATAGGTCAACCAGTAAACCTTTTATTCTGTACAGCAATAAAAGTCAGAAAACCCTAATAATGAAAAACCCTTACAATGAAAATATATGATGAATAGCTCAATGGGCGTTGATTATCTAAGTCACCAATGAGTCTGTCCACTTTTAGTTTAGTTTTTAAAAACACATTTTAAACTTTAGCCAGAAATATTGGTTTTATGTCAGGATGGCCGAGCGGTCTAAGGCGCCAGACTCAAGGTTGACTCCTTCCTGAGTAAAAAGGGACTTTCTGGTCTCCACATGGAGGCGTGGGTTCAAATCCCACTCCTGACAGAGTGTTTTACCTGGGCTTTAGCCACCCGTTGGGCCGTAATATTTTAGGGTGTATTAATCCTTTCACCTCCAGGTTGGGTTTGTTGGGTCAATGTGTGCACGGCAGAACTAGGGCAAAACGAGAAAGCCTAGAGAAGGGTGTTTTGGATTGCCCTTCAATCAAACTCTGTCGCCCTTTTTTTGCAATCGGAATGCAATCGGCTCTTCCATCTGAATTTCTAAACTTTGAGAAATAGATCAGTGGGTGTTGTATTTCAAAGTTCCCATAGGTCAACCAGTAAACCTTTTATTCTGTACAGCCACCGGTTGGGCCGTAGCATTTTTAGGGTGTATTAATCCTTTCACCTCCAGGTTGGGTTTTTTGGGTCAATGTGTGCACGGCAGAACTAGGGTAAAACGAGAAAGCCTAGAGAAGGGTGTTTTGGATTGCCCTTCAATCAAACTCTGTCGCCTTTTTTTGCAATCGGAATGCAATCGGCTCTTCCATCTGAAATGGAACATGTTGGCCTATATTGGCACGTTTGCTAGCCCGGCTAGCTCAGTCGGTAGAGCATGAGACTCTTAATCTCAGGGTCGTGGGTTCGAGCCCCACGTTGGGCTGCAGTATTTTAGGGTGTCTGGATTCTAGATCCTTCAGACCAGTTTGTTTCCAAACCTTGAACCTTCACCTCCAGGTTTGATTCATTGAGTAAATGCGAACACCCCAGAACTAGGGGCAAAACGAGAAAGCCTAGAGAAGGGTGTTTCGGTTTGCCCTTCAATCAAACTCTGTCGCCGTTTTTTTTGCAATCGGAGTGCAATCGGCTCTTCCTTCTGAATTTCTAAACTGTGAGAAATAGATCAGTGGGTGTTGTATTTCAAAGTTCCCATTGGTCAACCAGTAAAGCTTTTATTCTGTATGGCAATACAAGTCAGAAAACCCTAATAATGAAAAACCCTTACAATGAAAATATATTATGAATAGCTCAATGGGCGTTGATTATCTAAGTCACCAATGAGTTTGCCACTTTTAGTTTAGTTTTTAAAAACACATTTTAAACTTTAGCCAGAAATATTGGTTTTATGTCAGGATCGCCGAGCGGTCTAAGGCGCCAGACTCAAGGTTGACTCCTTCCTGAGTAAAAAGGGACTTCTGGTCTCCACATGGAGGCGTGGGTTCAAATCCCACTCCTGACAGAGTGTTTTACCTGGGCTTTAGCCACCCGTTGGGCCGTAGCGTTTTAGGGTGTATTAATCCTTTCACCTCCAGGTTGGGTTTGTTGAGTCAATGTGTGCACGGCAGAACTAGGGCAAAACGAGAAAGCCTAGAGAAGGGTGTTTTGGATTGCCCTTCAATCAAACTCTGTCGCCCTTTTTTTGCAATCGGAGTGCAATCGGCCCTTCCTTCTGAATTTCTAAACTTTGAGAAATAGATCAGTGGGTGTTGAATTTCAAAGTTTCACATAGGTCAACCAGTAAACCTTTTATTCTGTACAGCAATACAAAGTCAGAAAACCCTAATAATGAAAAACCCTTACAATGAAAATATATTATGAATAGCTCAATGGGCGTTGATTATCTAAGTCACCAATGAGTCTGTCCACTTTTAGTTTAGTTTTAAAAACACATTTTAAACTTTAGCCAGAAATATTGGTTTTATGTCAGGATGGCCGAGCGGTCTAAGGTGCCAGACTCAAGGTCGACTCCTTCCTGAGTAAAAAAGGGACTTCTGGTCTCCATGTGGAGGCGTGGGTTCAAATCCCACTCCTGACAGAGTGTTTTACCTGAGCTTTAGCCACCCGTTGGGCCGTAATATTTTAGGGTGTATTAATCCTTTCACCTCCAGGTTGGGTTTGTTGGGTCAATGTGTGCACGGCAGAACTAGGGCAAAACGAGAAAGCCTAGAGAAGGGTGTTTTGGATTGCCCTTCAATCAAACTCTGTCGCCCTTTTTTTGCAATCGAAATGCAATCGGCTCTTCCATCTGAAATGGAACATGTTGGCCTATATTGGCACTTTTGCTAGTATTTTAGGGTGTCTGGATTCTAGATCCTTCAGACCAGTTGTTTCCAAACCTTGAACCTTCACCTCCAGGTTTGATTCATTGAGTAAATGCGAACACCCCAGAACTAGGGCAAAACGAGAAAGCTTAGAGAAAGGTGTTTCGGTTTGCACTTCAATCAAACTCTGTAGCCCTTTTTTTGCAATCGGAGTGCAATCGGCCCTTCCTTCTGAATTTCTAAACTTTGAGAAATAGATCAGTGGGTGTTGTATTTCAAAGTTCCCATAGGTCAACCAGTAAACCTTTTATTCTGTACAGCAATAAAAGTCAGAAAACCCTAATAATGAAAAACCCTTACAATGAAAATATATTATGAATAGCTCAATGGGCGTTGATTATCTAAGTCACCAATGAGTCTGTCCACTTTTAGTTTAGTTTTTAAAAACACATTTTAAACCTTTAGCCAGAAATATTGGTTTTATGTCAGGATGGCCGAGTGGTCTAAGGCGCCAGACTCAAGGTTGACTCCTTCCTGAGTAAAAAGGGACTTCTGGTCTCCACATGGAGGCGTGGGTTCAAATCCCACTCCTGACAGAGTGTTTTACCTGGGCTTTAGCCACCCGTTTGGGCCGTGGCATTTTTAGGGTGTATTAATCCTTTCACCTCCAGGTTGGGTTTGTTGGGTAAAGTGTGCACGGCAGAACTAGGGGCAAAACGAGAAAGCCTAGAGAAGGGTGTTTTGGATTGCCCTTCAATCAAACTCTGTCGCCGTTTTTTTTGCAATCGGAATGCAATCGGCTCTTCCATCTGAATTTCTAAACTGTGAGAAATAGATCAGTGGGTGTTGTATTTCAAAGTTCCCATTGGTCAACCATTAAACCTTTTATTCTGTATGGCAATAAAAGTCAGAAAACCCTAATAATGAAAAACCCTTACAATGAACATATATGATGAATAGCTCAATGGGCGTTGATTATCTAAGTCACCAATGAGTTTGCCACTTTTAGTTTAGTATTTAAAAACACATTTTAAACTTTAGCCAAAAATATTGGTTTTATGTCAGGATGGCCGAGCGGTCTAAGGCGCCAGACTCAAGGTTGACTCCTTCCTGAGTAAAAAGGGACTTCTGGTCTCCACATGGAGGCGTGGGTTCAAAATCCACTCCTGACAGAGTTTTTTACCTGGGCTTTAGCCACCCGTTGGGCCGTAGCATTTTTAGGGTGTATTAATCCTTTCACCTCCAGGTTGGGTTTGTTGGGTCAATGTGTGCACGGCAGAACTAGGGCAAAACGAGAAAGCCTAGAGAAGGGTGTTTTGGATTGCCCTTCAATCAAACTCTGTCGCCCTTTTTTTGCAATCGGAATGCAATCGGCTCTTCCATCTGAAATGGAACATGTTGGCCTATATTGGCACTTTTGCTAGCCCGGCTAGCTCAGTCGGTAGAGCATGAGACTCTTAATCTCAGGGTCGTGGGTTCGAGCCCCACGTTGGGCTGCAGTATTTTAGGGTATCTTGAATCTAGATCCTTCAGACCAGTTGTTACCAAACCTTGAACCTTCACCTCCAGGTTTGATTCATTGAGTAAATGTGAACACCCCAGAACAAGGGCAAAACGAGAAAGCCAAGGGAAGGGTGTTTCCGGTTTGCCCTTCAATCAAACTCTGTCGCCCTTTTTTTGCAATCGGAGTGCAATCGGCCCTTCCTTCTGAATTTCTAAACTTTGAGAAATAGATCAGTGGGTGTTGTATTTCAAAGTTCCCATAGGTCAACCAGTAAACCTTTTATTCTGTACAGCAATACAAAGTCAGAAAACCCTAATAATGAAAAACCCTTACAATGAAAATATATTATGAATAGCTCAATGGGCGTTGATTATCTAAGTCACCAATGAGTCTGTCCACTTTTAGTTTAGTTTTTAAAAACACATTTTAAACTTTAGCCAGAAATATTGGTTTTATGTATGGATGGCCGAGCGGTCTAAGGCGCCAGACTCAAGGTCGACTCCTTCCTGAGTCAAAAGGGACTTCTGGTCTCCACATGGAGGTGTGGGTTCAAATCCCACTCCTGACAGTGATTTTTACCTGCAGGTCACATCTCTGATTTTTATGTCTGTTTACAAGTCATTTGTAAAGTTGAGACTGAATAATGTGTATCTTTGTGTCAGGATGGCCGAGCGGTCTAAGGCGCCAGACTCAAGGACTGGCTCCTTCCTGAGCAAAGGGACTTCTGGTCTCCACATGGAGGCGTGGGTTCAAATCCCACTCCTGACAGAGTGTTTTACCTGGGCTTTAGCCACCCGTTGGGCCGTAGCATTTGAGGGTGTATTAATCCTTTCACCTCCAGGTTGGGTTTGTTGGGTCAATGTGTGCACGGCAGAACTAGGGCAAAACGAGAAAGCCTAGAGAAGGGTGTTTTGGATTGCCCTTCAATCAAACTCTGTCGCCCTTTTTTTGCAATCGGAATGCAATCGACTCTTCCATCTGAAATGGAACATGTTGGCCTATATTGGCACTTTTGCTAGCCCGGCTAGCTCAGTCGGAAGAGCATGAGACTCTTATCTCAGGGTCGTGGGTTCGAGCCCCACGTTGGGCTGCAGTATTATAGGGTATCTTGAATCTAGATCCTTCAGACCAGTTGTTTCCAAACCTTGAACCTTCACCTCCAGGTTTGATTCATTGAGTAAATGCGAACACCCCAGAACTAGGGCAAAACGAGAAACGCCTAGAGAAGGGTGTTTTGGTTTGCCCTTCAATCAAACTCTGTCGCCCTTTTTTTGCAATCGGAGTGCAATCGGCCCTTCCTTCTGAATTTCTAAACTTTGAGAAATAGATCAGTGGGTGTTGTATTTCAAAGTTCCCATAGGTCAACCAGTAAACCTTTTATTCTGTACAGCAATAAAAGTCAGAAAACCCTAATAATGAAAAACCCTTACAATGAAAATATATAATGAATAGCTCAATGGGCGTTGATTATCTAAGTCACCAATGAGTCTGTCCACTTTTAGTTTAGTTTTTAAAAACACATTTTAAACTTTAGCCAGAAATATTGGTTTTATGTCAGGATGGCCGAGCGGTCTAAGGCGCCAGACTCAAGGTCGACTCCTTCCTGAGTAAAAAGGGACTTCTGGTCTCCACATGGAGGCGTGGGTTCAAATCCCACTCCTGACAAGTGTTTGACCTGGGCTTTAGCCACCTGTTGGGCCGTAATATTTTAGGGTGTATTAATCCTTTCACCTTCAGGTTGGGTTTGTTGGGTCAATGTGTGCACGGCAGAACTAGGGCAAAACGAGAAAGCCTAGAGAAGGGTGTTTTGGATTGCCCTTCAATCAAACTCTGTCGCCGTTTTTTTTGCAATCGGAATGCAATCGGCTCTTCCATCTGAATTTCTAAACTGTGAGAAATAGATCAGTGGGTGTTGTATTTCAAAGTTCCCATTGGTCAACCATTAAACCTTTTATTCTGTATGGCAATAAAAGTCAGAAAACCCTAATAATGAAAAACCCTTACAATGAACATATATGATGAATAGCTCAATGGGCGTTGATTATCTAAGTCACCAATGAGTTTGCCACTTTTAGTTTAGTATTTAAAAACACATTTTAAACTTTAGCCAGAAATATTGGTTTTATGTCAGGATGGCCGAGCGGTCTAAGGCGCCAGACTCAAGGTTGACTCCTTCCTGAGTAAAAAGGGACTTCTGGTCTCCACATGGAGGCGTGGGTTCAAATCCCACTCCTGACAGAGTGTTTTACCTGGGCTTTAGCCACCCGTTGGACCATAGTATTTTAGGGTGTATTAATCCTTTCACCTCCAGGTTGGGTTTGTTGGGTCAATGTGTGCACGGCAGAACTAGGGCAAAACGAGAAAGCCTAGAGAAGGGTGTTTGGGATTGCCCTTCAATCAAACTCTGTCGCCCTTTTTTTGCAATCGGAGTGCAATCGTCCCTTCCTTCTGAATTTCTAAACTTTGAGAAATAGATCAGTGGGTGTTGTATTTCAAAGTTCCCATAGGTCAACCAGTAAACCTTTTATTCTGTACAGCCACCGTTGGGCCGTAGCATTTTTAGGGTGTATTAATCCTTTCACCTCCAGGTTGGGTTTTTTGGGTCAATGTGTGCACGGCAGAACTAGGGTAAAACGAGAAAGCCTAGAGAAGGGTGTTTTGGATTGCCCTTCAATCAAACTCTGTCGCCTTTTTTTGCAATCGGAATGCAATCGGCTCTTCCATCTGAAATGGAACATGTTGGCCTATATTGGCACGTTTGCTAGCCCGGCTAGCTCAGTCGGTAGAGCATGAGACTCTTAATCTCAGGGTCGTGGGTTCGAGCCCCACGTTGGGCTGCAGTATTTTAGGGTGTCTGGATTCTAGATCCTTCAGACCAGTTGTTTCCAAACCTTGAACCTTCACCTCCAGGTTTGATTCATTGAGTAAATGCGAACACCCCAGAACTAGGGCAAAACGAGAAAGCCTAGAGAAGGGTGTTTCGGTTTGCCCTTCAATCAAACTCTGTCGCCCTTTTTTTGCAATCGGAATGCAATCGGCTCTTCCATCTGAATTTCTAAACTGTGAGAAATAGATCAGTGGGTGTTGTATTTCAAAGTTCCCATTGGTCAACCAGTAAACCTTTTATTCTGTATGGCAATAAAAGTCAGAAAACCCTAATAATGAAAAACCCTTACAATGAAAATATATGATGAATAGCTCAATGGGCGTTGATTATCTAAGTCACCAATGAGTCTGTCCACTTTTAGTTTAGTTTTTAAAAACACATTTTAAACTTTAGCCAGAAATATTGGTTTTATGTCAGGATGGCCGAGCGGTCTAAGGCGCCAGACTCAAGGTCTGACTCCTTCCTGAGTAAAAAGGGACTTCTGGTCTCCACATGGAGGCGTGGGTTCAAATCCCACTCCTGACAGAGTGTTTTACCTGGGCTTTAGCCACCCGTTGGGCCGTAGCATTTTAGGGTGTATTAATCCTTTCACCTCCAGGTTGGGTTTGTTGGGTCAATGTGTGCACGGCAGAACTAGGGCAAAACGAGAAAGCCTAGAGAAGGGTGTTTTGGATTGCCCTTCAATCAAACTCTGTCGCCCTTTTTTTGCAATCGGAATGCAATCGGCTCTTCCATCTGAAATGGAACATGTTGGCCTATATTGGCACTTTTGCTAGCCCGGCTAGCTCAGTCGGTAGAGCATGAGACTCTTAATCTCAGGGTCGTGGGTTCGAGCCCCACGTTGGGCTGCAGTATTTTAGGGTGTCTGGATTCTAGATCCTTCAGACCAGTTGTTTCCAAACCTTGAACCTTCACCTCCAGGTTTGATTCATTGAGTAAATGCGAACACCCCAGAACTAGGGCAAAACGAGAAAGCTTAGAGAAAGGTGTTTCGGTTTGCACTTCAATCAAACTCTGTAGCCCTTTTTTTGCAATCGGAGTGCAATCGGCCCTTCCTTCTGAATTTCTAAACTTTGAGAAATAGATCAGTGGGTGTTGTATTTCAAAGTTCCCATAGGTCAACCAGTAAACCTTTTATTCTGTACAGCAATAAAAGTCAGAAAACCCTAATAATGAAAAACCCTTACAATGAAAATATATGATGAATAGCTCAATGGGCGTTGATTATCTAAGTCACCAATGAGTCTGTCCACTTTTAGTTTAGTTTTTAAAAACACATTTTAACCTTTAGCCAGAAATATTGGTTTTATGTCAGGATGGCCGAGCGGTCTAAGGCGCCAGACTCAAGGTTGACTCCTTCCTGAGTAAAAAGGGACTTCTGGTCTCCACATGGAGGCGTGGGTTCAAATCCCACTCCTGACAGTGTTTTACCTGGGCTTTAGCCACCCGTTGGGCCGTAGCATTTGAGGGTGTATTAATCCTTTCACCTCCAGGTTGGGTTTGTTGGGTCAATGTGTGCACGGGCAGAACTAGGGCAAAACGAGAAAGCCTAGAGAAGGGTGTTTTGGATTGCCCTTCAATCAAACTCTGTCGCCCTTTTTTTGCAATCGGAATGCAATCGGCTCTTCCATCTGAATTTCTAAACTGTGAGAAATAGATCAGTGGGTGTTGTATTTCAAAGTTCCCATTGGTCAACCATTAAACCTTTTATTCTGTATGGCAATAAAAGTCAGAAAACCCTAATAATGAAAAACCCTTACAATGAACATATATGATGAATAGCTCAATGGGCGTTGATTATCTAAGTCACCAATGAGTCTGTCCACTTTTAGTTTAGTTTTTAAAAACACATTTTAAACTTTCGCCAGAATTATTGGTTTTATGTCAGGATGGCCGAGCGGTCTAAGGCGCCAGACTCAAGGTCGACTCCTTCCTGAGTAAAAAGGGACTTTCTGGTCTCCACATGGAGGCGTGGGTTCAAATCCCACTCCTGACAACGTGTTTGACCTGGGCTTTAGCCACCTGTTGGGCCGTAATATTTTAGGGTGTATTAATCCTTTCACCTTCAGGTTGGGTTTGTTGGGTCAATGTGTGCACGGCAGAACTAGGGCAAAACGAGAAAGCCTAGAGAAGGGTGTTTTGGATTGCCCTTCAATCAAACTCTGTCGCCGTTTTTTTGCAATCGGAGTGCAATCGGCTCTTCCATCTGAATTTCTAAACTGTGAGAAATAGATCAGTGGGTGTTGTATTTCAAAGTTCCCATTGGTCAACCATTAAACCTTTTATTCTGTATGGCAATAAAAGTCAGAAAACCCTAATAATGAAAAACCCTTACAATGAACATATATGATGAATAGCTCAATGGGCGTTGATTATCTAAGTCACCAATGAGTTTGCCAATTTTAGTTTAGTATTTAAAAACACATTTTAAACTTTAGCCAAAAATATTGGTTTTATGTCAGGATGGCCGAGCGGTCTAAGGCGCCAGACTCAAGGTTGACTCCTTCCTGAGTAAAAAGGGACTTCTGGTCTCCACATGGAGGCGTGGGTTCAAATCCCACTCCTGACAGAGTGTTTTACCTGGGCTTTAGCCACCCGTTGGACCATAGTATTTTAGGGTGTATTAATCCTTTCACCTCCAGGTTGGGTTTGTTGGGTCAATGTGTGCACGGCAGAACTAGGGCAAAACGAGAAAGCCTAGAGAAGGGTGTTTGGGATTGCCCTTCAATCAAACTCTGTCGCCCTTTTTTTGCAATCGGAGTGCAATCGACCCTTCCTTCTGAATTTCTAAACTTTGAGAAATAGATCAGTGGGTGTTGTATTTCAAAGTTCCCATAGGTCAACCAGTAAACCTTTTATTCTGTACAGCCACCGGTTGGGCCGTAGCATTTTTAGGGTGTATTAATCCTTTCACCTCCAGGTTGGGTTTTTTGGGTCAATGTGTGCACGGCAGAACTAGGGTAAAACGAGAAAGCCTAGAGAAGGGTGTTTTGGATTGCCCTTCAATCAAACTCTGTCGCCTTTTTTTGCAATCGGAATGCAATCGGCTCTTCCATCTGAAATGGAACATGTTGGCCTATATTGGCACGTTAGCTAGCCCGGCTAGCTCAGTCGGTAGAGCATGAGACTCTTATTCTCAGGGTCGTGGGTTCGAGCCCCACGTTGGGCTGCAGTATTTTAGGGTGTCTGGATTCTAGATCCTTCAGACCAGTTGTTTCCAAACCTTGAACCTTCACCTCCAGGTTTGATTCATTGAGTAAATGCGAACACCCCAGAACTAGGGCAAAACGAGAAAGCCTAGAGAAGGGTGTTTTGGATTGCCCTTCAATCAAACTCTATCGCCGTTTTTTTGCAATCGGAATGCAATCGGCTCTTCCATCTGAATTTCTAAACTGTGAGAAATAGATCAGTGGGTGTTGTATTTCAAAGTTCCCATTGGTCAACCAGTAAAGCTTTTATTCTGTATGGCAATACAAGTCAGAAAACCCTAATAATGAAAAACCCTTACAATGAAAATATATTATGAATAGCTCAATGGGCGTTGATTATCTAAGTCACCAATGAGTTTGCCACTTTTAGTTTAGTATTTAAAAACACATTTTAAACTTTAGCCAAAAATATTGGTTTTATGTCACGATGGCCGAGAGGTCTAAGGCGCCAGACTCAAGGTTGACTCCTTCCTGAGTAAAAAAGGGACTTCTGGTCTCCACATGGAGGCGTGGGTTCAAATCCCACTCCTGACAGAGTGTTTTACCTGGGCTTTAGCCACCGTTGGGCCGTAGCATTTTTAGGGTGTATTAATCCTTTCACCTCCAGGTTGGGTTTGTTGAGTCAATGTGTGCACGGCAGAACTAGGGCAAAACGAGAAAGCCTAGAGAAGGGTGTTTTGGATTGCCCTTCAATCAAACTCTGTCGCCCTTTTTTTGCAATCGGAATGCAATCGGCTCTTCCATCTGAAATGGAACATGTTGGCCTATATTGGCACTTTGCTAGCCTGGCTAGCTCAGTCGGTAGAGCATGAGACTCTTAATCTCAGGGTCGTGGGTACGAGCCCCACGTTGGGCTGCAGTATTTTAGGGGTCTGAATCTAGATCCTTCAGACCAGTTGTTTCCAAACCTTGAACCTTCACCTCCAGGTTTGATTCATTGAGTAAATGCGAACACCCCAGAACTAGGGCAAAACGAGAAAGCTTAGAGAAAGGTGTTTCGGTTTGCACTTCATTCAAACTCTGTAGCCCTTTTTTTGCAATCGGAGTGCAATCGGCCCTTCCTTCTGAATTTCTAAACTTTGAGAAATACATCAGTGGGTGTTGTATTTCAAAGTTCCCATAGGTCAACCAGTAAACCTTTTATTCTGTACAGCAATAAAAGTACTAATGAAAAACCCTTACAATGAACATATATGATGAATAGCTCAATGGGCGTTGATTATCTAAGTCACCAATGAGTCTGTCCACTTTTAGTTTAGTTTTTAAAAACACATTTTAACCTTTAGCCAGAAATATTGGTTTTATGTCAGGATGGCCGAGCGGTCTAAGGCGCCAGACTCAAGGTTGACTCCTTCCTGAGTAAAAAGGGACTTCTGGTCTCCACATGGAGGCGTGAGTTCAAATCCCACTTCTGACAGTGATTTGTACCTGGGCTTTACCCACCCTTTGGGCCGTAGCATTTTAGGGTGTATTAATCCTTTCACCTCCAGGTTGGGTTTGTTGGGTCAATGTGTGCACGGCAGAACTAGGGCAAAACGAGAAAGCCTAGAGAAGGGTGTTTTGGATTGCCCTTCAATCAAACTCTGTCGCCGTTTTTTTGCAATCGGAATGCAATCGGCTCTTCCATCTGAATTTCTAAACTGTGAGAAATAGATCAGTGGGTGTTGTATTTCAAAGTTCCCATTGGTCAACCATAAAGCTTTTATTCTGTATGGCAATAAAAGTCAGAAAACCCTAATAATGAAAAACCCTTACAATGAAAATATATTATGAATAGCTCAATGGGCGTTGATTATCTAAGTCACCAATGAGTCTGTCCACGTTTATTTAGTTTTTAAAAACACATTTTAAACTTTAGCCAAAAATATTGGTTTTATGTCATGATGGCCGAGCGGTCTAAGGCGCCAGACTCAAGGTTGACTCCTTCCTGAGTAAAAAGGGACTTCTGGTCTCCACATGGAGGCGTGGGTTCAAAATCCACTCCTGACAGAGTTTTTTACCTGGGCTTTAGCCACCCGTTGGGCCGTAGCATTTTAGGGTGTATTAATCCTTTCACCTCCAGGTTGGGTTTGTTGAGTCAATGTGTGCACGGCAGAACTAGGGCAAAACGAGAAAGACTAGAGAAGGGTGTTTTGGATTGCCCTTCAATCAAGTTTTTTTGCAATCGGAATGCAATCGGCTCTTCCATCTGAAATGGAACATATTGGCCTATATTGGCACTTTTGCTAGCCCGGCTAGCTCAGTCGGAAGAGCATGAGACTCTTAATCTCAGGGTCGTGGGTTCGAGCCCCACGTTGGGCTGCAGTATTATAGGGTATCTTGATCTAGATCCTTCAGACCAGTTGTTACCAAACCTTGAACCTTCACCTCCAGGTTTGATTCATTGAGTAAATGCGAACACCCCAGAACTAGGGCAAAACGAGAAAGCCTAGAGAAGGGTGTTTTGGATTGCCCTTCAATCAAACTCTGTCGCCCTTTTTTTGCAATCGGAATGCAATCGGCTCTTCCATCTGAAATGGAACATGTTGGCCTATATTGGCACTTTTGCTAGCCCGGCTAGCTCAGTCGGAAGAGCATGAGACTCTACTCAGGGTCGTGGGTTCGAGCCCCACGTTGGGCTGCAGTGTTATAGGGTATCTTGAATCTAGATCCTTCAGACCAGTTGTTACCAAACCTTGAACCTTCACCTCCAGGTTTGATTCATTGAGTAAATGCGAACACCCCAGAACTAGGGCAAAACGAGAAAGCTTAGAGAAAGGTGTTTCGGTTTGCACTTCAATCAAACTCTGTAGCCCTTTTTTTGCAATCGGAGTGCAATCGGCCCTTCCTTCTGAATTTCTAAACTTTGAGAAATAGATCAGTGGGTGTTGTATTTCAAAGTTCCCATAGGTCAACCAGTAAACCTTTTATTCTGTACAGCAATAAAAGTCAGAAAACCCTAATAATGAAAAACCCTTTCAATGAAAATATATATGAATAGCTCAATGGGCGTTGATTATCTAAGTCACCAATGAGTCTGTCCACTTTTAGTTTAGTTTTTAAAAACACATTTTAAACTTTAGCCAGAAATATTGGATTTATGTCAGGATGGCCGAGCGGTCTAAGGCGCCAGACTCAAGGTCGACTCCTTCCTGAGTAAAAAGGGACTTCTGGTCTCCACATGGAGGCGTGGGTTCAAATCCCACTCCTGACAGAGTTTTTACCTGGGCTTTAGCCACCCGTTTGGGCCGTAGCATTTTAGGGTGTATTAATCCTTTCACCTCCAGGTTGGGTTTGTTGGGTCAATGTGTGCACGGCAGAACTAGGGCAAAACGAGAAAGCCTAGAGAAGGGTGTTTTGGATTGCCCTTCAATCAAACTCTGTCGCCCTTTTTTTGCAATCGGAATGCAATCGGCTCTTCCATCTGAAATGGAACATGTTGGCCTATATTGGCACTTTTGCTAGCCCGGCTAGCTCAGTCGGTAGAGCATGAGACTCTTAATCTCAGGGTCGTGGGTTCGAGCCCCACGTTGGGCTGCAGTATTTTAGGGTATCTTGAATCTAGATCCTTCAGACCAGTTGTTACCAAACCTTGAACCTTCACCTCCAGGTTTGATTCATTGAGTAAATGTGAACACCCCAGAACAAGGGCAAAACGAGAAAGCCTAGGGAAGGGTGTTTCGGTTTGCCCTTCAATCAAACTCTGTCGCCCTTTTTTTGCAATCGGAGTGCAATCGGCCCTTCCTTCTGAATTTCTAAACTTTGAGAAATAGATCAGTGGGTGTTGTATTTCAAAGTTCCCATAGGTCAACCAGTAAACCTTTTATTCTGTACAGCAATAAAAGTCAGAAAACCCTAATAATGAAAAACCCTTACAATGAAACATATATTATGAATAGCTCAATGGGCGTTGATTATCTAAGTCACCAATGAGTCTGTCCACTTTTAGTTTAGTTTTTAAAAACACATTTTAACCTTTAGCCAGAAATATTGGTTTTATGTCAGGATGGCCGAGCGGTCTAAGGCGCCAGACTCAAGGTTGACTCCTTCCTGAGTAAAAAGGGACTTCTGGTCTCCACATGGAGGCGTGGGTTCAAATCCCACTTCTGACAGTGATTTTTACCTGGGCTTTAGCCACCGTTGGGCCGTAGCATTTTAGGGTGTATTAATCCTTTCACCTCCAGGTTGGGTTTGTTGGGTCAATGTGTGCACGGCAGAACTAGGGCAAAACGAGAAAGCCTAGAGAAGGGTGTTTTGGATTGCCCTTCAATCAAACTCTGTCGCCGTTTTTTTGCAATCGGAATGCAATCGGCTCTTCCATCTGAATTTCTAAACTGTGAGAAATAGATCAGTGGGTGTTGTATTTCAAAGTTCCCATTGGTCAACCATTAAACCTTTTATTCTGTATGGCAATAAAAGTCAGAAAACCCTAATAATGAAAAACCCTTACAATGAAAATATATGATGAATAGCTCAATGGGCGTTGATTATCTAAGTCACCAATGAGTTTGCCACTTTTTAGTTTAGTATTTAAAAACACATTTTAAACTTTAGCCAAAAATATTGGTTTTATGTCAGGATGGCCGAGCGGTCTAAGGCGCCAGACTCAAGGTTGACTCCTTCCTGAGTAAAAAGGGACTTCTGGTCTCCACATGGAGGCGTGGGTTCAAAATCCACTCCTGACAGAGTTTTTTACCTGGGCTTTAGCCACCCGTTGGGCCGTAGCATTTTTAGGGTGTATTAATCCTTTCACCTCCAGGTTGGGTTTTTTGGGTCAATGTGTGCACGGCAGAACTAGGGCAAAACGAGAAAGCCTAGAGAAGGGTGTTTTGGATTGCCCTTCAATCAAACTCTGTCGCCTTTTTTTGCAATCGGAATGCAATCGGCTCTTCCATCTGAAATGGAACATGTTGGCCTATATTGGCACGTTTAGCTAGCCCGGCTAGCTCAGTCGGTAGAGCATGAGACTCTTAATCTCAGGGTCGTGGGTTCGAGCCCCACGTTGGGCTGCAGTATTTTAGGGTGTCTGGATTCTAGATCCTTCAGACCAGTTGTTTCCAAACCTTGAACCTTCACCTCCAGGTTTGATTCATTGAGTAAATGCGAACACCCCAGAACTAGGGCAAAACGAGAAAGCCTAGAGAAGGGTGTTTTCGGGATTGCCCTTCAATCATACTCTGTCGCCGTTTTTTTTGCAATCGGAATGCAATCGGCTCTTCCATCTGAATTTCTAAACTGTGAGAAATAGATCAGTGGGTGTTGTATTTCAAAGTTCCCATTGGTCAACCATTAAACCTTTTATTCTGTATGGCAATAAAAGGTCAGAAAACCCTAATAATGAAAAACCCTTACAATGAACATATATGATGAATAGCTCAATGGGCGTTGATTATCTAAGTCACCAATGAGTCTGTCCACTTTTAGTTTAGTTTTTAAAAACACATTTTAAACTTTCGCCAGAATTATTGGTTTTATGTCAGGATGGCCGAGCGGTCTAAGGCGCCAGACTCAAGGACTGGCTCCTTCCTGAGCAAAAGGGACTTCTGGTCTCCACATGGAGGCGTGGGTTCAAAATCCCACTCCTGACAGAGTTTTTTACCTGGGCTTTAGCCACCCGTTAGGGCCGTAGCATTTTAGGGTGTATTAATCCTTTCACCTCCAGGTTGGGTTTGTTGAGTCAATGTGTGCACGGCAGAACTAGGGCAAAACGAGAAAGCCTAGAGAAGGGTGTTTTGGATTGCCCTTCAATCAAACTCTGTCGCCCTTTTTTTGCATTCGGAATGCAATCGGCTCTTCCATCTGAAATGGAACATGTTGGCCTATATTGGCACTTTTGCTAGCCCGGCTAGCTCAGTCGGTAGAGCATGAGACTCTTAATCTCAGGGTCGTGGGTTCGAGCCCCACGTTGGGCTGCAGTATTTTAGGGTATCTTGAATCTAGATCCTTCAGACCAGTTGTTACCAAACCTTGAACCTTCACCTCCAGGTTTGATTCATTGAGTAAATGTGAACACCCCAGAACAAGGGCAAAACGAGAAAGCCAAGGGAAGGGTGTTCCGGTTTGCCCTTCAATCAAACTCTGTCGCCCTTTTTTTGCAATCGGAGTGCAATCGGCCCTTCCTTCTGAATTTCTAAACTTTGAGAAATAGATCAGTGGGTGTTGTATTTCAAAGTTCCCATAGGTCAACCAGTAAACCTTTTATTCTGTACAGCCACCGGTTGGGCCGTAGCATTTAAGGGTGTATTAATCCTTTCACCTCCAGGTTGGGTTTGTTGGGTCAATGTGTGCACGGCAGAACTAGGGCAAAACGAGAAAGACTAGAGAAGGGTGTTTTGGATTGCCCTTCAATCAAACTCTGTCACCCTTTTTTTGCAATCGGAATGCAATCGGCTCTTCCATCTGAATTTCTAAACTGTGAGAAATAGATCAGTGGGTGTTGTATTTCAAAGTTCCCATAGGTCAACCAGTAAAGCTTTTATTCTGTATGGCAATAAAAGTCAGAAAACCCTAATTATGAAAAACCCTTACAATGAAAATATATTATGAATAGCTCAATGGGCGTTGATTATCTAAGTCACCAATGAGTCTGTCCACTTTTAGTTTAGTTTTTAAAAACACATTTTAAACTTTAGCCAAAAATATTGGTTTTATGTCAGGATGGCCGAGCGGTCTAAGGCGCCAGACTCAAGGTTGACTCCTTCCTGAGTAAAAAGGGACTTCTGGTCTCCACATGGAGGCGTGTGTTCAAATCCCACTCCTGACAGAGTGTTTTACCTGGGCTTTAGCCACCCGTTACGCCGTAGCATTTTAGGGTGTATTAATCCTTTCACCTCCAGGTTTGATTCATTGAGTAAATGTGAACACCCCAGAACCAGGGCAAAACGAGAAAGCTTAGAGAAAGCTGTTTCGGTTTGCACTTCAATCAAACTCTGTAGCCCTTTTTTTGCAATCGGAGTGCAATCGGCCCTTCCTTCTGAATTTCTAAACTGTGAGAAATAGATCAGTGGGTGTTGTATTTCAAAGTTCCCATAGGTCAACCAGTAAACCTTTTATTCTGTATGGCAATAAAAGTCAGAAAACTCTAATAATGAAAAACCCTTACAATGAACATATATGATGAATCAACACATCCTCACTCCCAGGTCGGCCTATGTTGACGTTATGTCAAGTCCCCTGCCGGCTTTTTCCAACGCAAGGGGGGGGGCCTTAGCGTCCATTTTCAACGCCAGGGGGGGGGGCCTTAGCGTCCATTTTCAACGCCAGGGGGGGGGCCTTAGCGTCCATTTTCAACGCAAGGGGGGGGGCCTTAGCGTCCATATTCAGCTTTCCGGGATGTCCATGTGCTTCTATGGACGCTCATGTAAGCACGGCATTCGTTTGTGTCAACTGCCCTTAAAGGCAATGAAGACACTACACTACCCAGAATCCCCAGCTATCGTTTGGACTACACCATGTGCTCTGTTTGGCAAACCCCGTGATCGTCCTCAAGCTCTGTGATTGGAGAGTGTGCTCCGAGGGTTACCGAGCCTCGAACAGCACTTGAAATGGGATGGAACCACGGCAGACTGTTCAAAACTGGATTTGAACGGGTCCACCGCGTCCCCCCCCCTCCCCCACCCTGTCCCCAGAACTACACATGCTGGCTATTCTGTTTCGCAACATGTTCTCTATGGCACGTCTCTACTGGGAGTTGTAGTTTTAAAAGACGTGTTCGTATTTCCCATAATAAGAAGTTGCCAGTATTAAACTGTGTACATCCCTGGAGGTTTAGGGGACAGGAAACACTCATATTTAAAACATATAATTAATAAATGGGTGTAAATTGCTTGTGCCCATAATGGGCAGCATTAATATATATACCCACACGCCAGCTAAGGTCAGAAGAGCTTTATTTAACAGCTGGACTTATGTTTGTGACCCCTCCTGTTGTTAATTGATAACATTACATTACATTACATTAATTGATAAGCCTGAAACATGCACTTGTCAAGGTTCAGAGGCACATTTTGCAAATATGGCAGTAGCCATCGATCAGCTTAAGATAAGATATACTTTATTGATCCCAAGTTGGAACATTTGCGTTACATCATAGTATACATACAACATAGTTAACATTGCTGGAGGTATGCACACATATTGATAGATGTCTTGTAATGCACTATTGAGGAACCTGCGACCCAAGTTTTTCATTCAGTGCAGAACTACACCACAGTTGTGTAGGCCTATATGATATGTCAATAAACCTTAGAACATCTTGAAATCTTGAACGGGATGTGCAAAATAGTCATTATATACAGTCTTTAATTAACTATTAGTAGAGAATAACGAGTAATGAATATACTTTATAGGGATTCTTTTAATATCTAATAATAAAAATAATGAAATTCAATAACGTGCTTTAACCACCAGGTGTCTCTTTATATCAGGTGTGCACCTTTATGGTGTAAATGCAGCCTATCTACCAATTGGATCAAATATAAAAGTGAGCCGAATTAGTGTTGATACTGCAAGGAGACGTAATGTGTGAAAAGAAATGTAAGATGTTGTTTAATGGCTGATATATTTATGATCCACGTCACGTTTTCAGTTCCTCATCTTTGTCTTCTCATCAGGGCTCTATAAATACAGAACTGCGGCAGATATGTAATATTTAATGCAGCCGAACCGTGTATTACAATGCCGTTATGTGATGACTTTCAAAGAGAAAAGCAAGAGCACTCGGAATAAGGTATTATTTTATTTTTTAAAAATATTTTCGGTCTGTTTCCGGTATTTGTTAATGACGATGTGCTGTGAGATGTGAGACTGGAATTGCACAGGGGAAAATAACGTATCTTTAGATGCGGATTTTGTTAAACTAATATGTTTAGGCTGTGGACCAACACTATACATTGACGGGGAAGGGGGTAGCAATAAAGATAACACCATTAAACAGTTGCACAACATAACAGAAATAATATCGATAGCAGCGTCCCTAGCAACCACCTTGGTAACAATGAAAACGTTGGACGCAATTTCCTGAAGTAATCTTCGTAATAACTAGCAAACTAAAGATCATGTACATCCACTGCACACATAATCTGAAATAACAACTCATATTTCTCGCATCAAATGACATCAAAACGCATTTTAATGGCCAAACTAACTTTAAAATAGGCATTTTACACCCAGAATAAAACGAAGTTCGGCCATGTTTTCTTTTTCTGCAGGGAGAAATCACGTGACGTCAAACAGAGCACATGGTGTAGGCCAAACGATAGCTGGGGATTCTGGGTAGTGTAGTGTCTTCATTGCCTTTAAGGGCAGTTGACACAAACGAATGCCGTGCTTACATGAGCGTCCATAGAAGCACATGGACATCCCGGAAAGCTGAACATGGACGCTAAGGGCCCCCCCCCTTGCGTTGAAAATGGACGCTAAGGCCCCCCCCCCTTGCGTTGGAAAAAGCCGGCAGGGGACTTGACATAACGTCAACATAGGCCGACCTGGGAGTGAGGATGTGTTGGATGAATAGCTCAATGGGCGTTGATTATCTAAGTCACCAATGAGTCTGTCCACTTTTAGTTTAGTTTTTAAAAACACATTTTAAACTTTCGCCAGAATTATTGGTTTTATGTCAGGATGGCCGAGCGGTCTAAGGCGCCAGACTCAAGGTTGACTCCTTCCTGATTAAAAAGGGACTTCTGGTCTCCACATGGAGGCGTGGGTTCAAATCCCACTCCTGACAGAGTTTTTTACCTGGGCTTTAGCCACCCGTTGGGCCGTAGCATTTTAGGGTGTATTAATCCTTTCACCTCCAGGTTGGGTTTGTTGGGTCAATGTGTGCACGGCAGAACTAGGGCAAAACGAGAAAGCCTAGAGAAGGGTGTTTTGGATTGCCCTTCAATCAAACTCTGTCGCCCTTTTTTTGCAATCGGAATGCAATCGGCTCTTCCATCTGAAATGGAACATGTTGGCCTATATTGGCACTTTTGCTAGCCCGGCTAGCTCAGTCGGTAGAGCATGAGACTCTTAATCTCAGGGTCGTGGGTTCGAGCCCCACGTTGGGCTGCAGTATTTTAGGGTATCTTGAATCTAGATCCTTCAGACCAGTTGTTACCAAACCTTGAACCTTCACCTCCAGGTTTGATTCATTGAGTAAATGCGAACACCCCAGAACTAGGGCAAAACGAGAAACAAGTACAAGAGGCCTTCGGAGGGATGCAGCAGTTCGGTGTTGACGCTCAGATCTTCAGAAAGCAGCAAGGAGGTGTCAACAGGAACCGTGCTGCGCTCACCACGACAATCATTGGTCGGGAAGACGATTCAGAGCAAGATGACGAGCAGCATAACGATCACCCCGATCTCCTCCACGTCCCCCAGACCAGCACCTCCAACGGTGAGACCATCAAGTCCAACTCCAACACGTATTCCTGCATACCTCTGAATGTCACTGGCAATAAGGTACAGGCAGACATTCAAGGTGCTCAAGTCGTGTACTTGAGTAAAAGTAGAAGTACTCAGATCTTGTACTTGAGTAAAAGTAGAAATACTCAGATCTTATACTTGAGTAAAAGTAGAAGTACTCAGATCTTGTACTTGAGTAAAAGTAGAAGTACTCAGATCTTGTGCTTGAGTAAAAGTAGAAATACTCAGATCTTATACTTGAGTAAAAGTAGAAGTACTCAGATCTTGTACTTGAGTAAAAGTAGAAGTACTCAGATCTTGTACTTGAGTAAAAGTAGAAGTACTCAGATCTTGTACTTGAGTAAAAGTAGAAGTACTCAGATCTTGTACTTGAGTAAAAGTAGAAGTACTCAGATATTGTACTTGAGTAAAAGTAGAAGTACTCAGGTCTTGTTCTTGAGTAAAAGTAGAAGTACTCAGGTCTTGTTCTTGAGTAAAAGTAGAAGTACTCAGATCTTGTACTTGAGTAAAAGTAGAAGTACTCAGATCTTGTGCTTGAGTAAAAGTAGAAGTACTCAGGTCTTGTACTTGAGTAAAAGTAGAAG